>JANSTU010050479.1:0-21555 GCA_027564075.1 Bolitophila hybrida
ACATATATTATTTGTTTTAAATTATACAGACAGCCAGTAAATGAAAATCGGCCAGAACACCTAAAATATGTGCTCGGAAGCCGACGAGGCGGAGAGTTCGATGTCTGAGGCCGCTAAAGAAGCTACAATGAGCTTGAAGTCTCAAAGAAATGATCTAGAGGAAAAGGATGTTAATGAGGAATGCCAATTGCATGGAGCAGGCATCGCAAATTGAAGGTATAATGTTTTTATTTGTGACTTTTCCGTACTTGAAACTTTAAACGCGTTTTTCTTGAATCAAAGTTTTTAGAGCTGGCCCATTTATTTAAAACAATTTTAAACTTTTGCACTTGCGTATTTAACAGGCTATATATATATAATGCATATTCAAAAAGTTATAAACAAATTTCTTGTGTGTTTTTTTTCGTTTTTTTTTTCAAAAGTTCGCCATTTTAACATACAAAATTTAAAACAAAAAAGTCTTACGTACTCGTACTACTTTAGCTTTTATTATTATTTTTCGAAAATTTCATTGACCCACCATTTTTCTTTGAAATTGCAGGAGAAAAACGATCGGCCGTGGAGCACTAAACAAATGGCGTCCATTGGAAATAGCTGGGAATCCGCTATTTTTTTATATGGACTTTCAGTTATATGCAAAAACATTGTTCAAGACATGTATAATAAAGTGCCTTTTACCAAATTTCGATATGCTTTATAGATTCTTCAATAATTATGTCACAAAATGACCCGTGATTTTGCCCCCCTTAATTGCCTATTTTTCTGAGGATGATGTTCTGAGATAATTTGAATTCTTAGATATAATATTAAATAAATTCACTTACTTGATCTTAATTTCTCGCATATTGGCAAACGTTGGATTGACATGATCGCTTTCGCTGCGTGCAAGAACCTTTTCGAATGCAGCCGGATTATGGCGATCGTGTGGCTCAATAATAAGTGCCAGCAGATCCTTGAATTTATCCTGAACGGCTGCTGGTGTAGCCTTCGGTCCGGGTCCATCTGTGTCGGTGTGGCCACGGTGAAGCGATTGCATTGTTGTCGACTGAATCTCTTTTGACCCTGAATTTCTGCATAACGAATAAAACATTAAAGAACGAATTAGCATACACAAAAAAAATGTGCATTGCTCCATTATTTATCTCTATTACATAATCGCAATCGCAAGTTCAGTTGTATTTAAATAAATGTATCCAAGTTTATATTACATCATAACATTATATTAAAAACTACGTGATCAAGTTCAATTTCAATGTACCTACATATATAAAATAGGTGCGCAGATGTGTGTGTGTTTGCGATTAGGCATGTAATTTAATATGCAAGTATCGCACTCACATTTCTACAAGGCGTAACGGAGATCAAGGTTGTCTATCATCGTATGTGTGTTTGTAGACACACACACACACAGGCACAAACAGACTGGATTATTATAAAATATATTAAAACACACTGTATAGGAACTAGTTACATTATACATTTGGTACTATTATTCATACACGACTTCTCGCATTAGCGAAAATAACCTAATTAGATTTATGACCAGAAATAAGCGCAGAGAGAGAGAGAGAGAGAACACGTGAGTTGGAAACTCAAAGGCGGAAAATTTCAAAAGATTATAATATGTTCGTGTGTGTATGTGAGTCTTTTGTCCTGGACAAATATTTGAAAAGGATATACGAGTATACCGGCGGGTAGTTGTGCGCAATTTTAGGAATTACATTGTCGAGTTTATATGCTATTTTATATACTAATGTACATATATATGCTAATGTGTATGTGTGTAGCAACTATTTCATGGAAACTTTGTAAGCATTTTTATAGAACTCACATAAAGTACAGTCTAGCAAATGGGAATTCTTGTTAAATTATTTTAATGAGATTTTGCATATTGACATACAATATTTAGTAAATGCCTGAAATCTAATAATTTATCTAATATAATTTCTTGAGATAGAAAAATCACAAGTTCTAATAATGAAAATTCATATTTTTTGGAAGTACCAATTTTCAAACGATACCTGTCAAAATGTCATAACAATAACAATTACAGTTATTTTATAAACGCTACATTTGATAATTTGAAAATTCAAAGTTGATTTGATAAGTCTTGTTCGAACTCTGCTCCATTGAGACAAGTCGTTGGCTGTAAAAACACCGATGCATCCGAACGCTCTGGTTGCCCAAAAAATGAGGTAATACCGGAAAACATTAAAAAAGTCCTCAGAATCGTTTTGGTAAAACGTAAAGTAAAACAGCAGGAGATAGATGACATCTTAAAAATATCAAAAGAACGTGTCGGCTTTATTTTGCATAAACATTTATCCATGAGAAAACTGTTTTCAAAACAAACAGTGGATCAAAAACAAAAACCGTGTAGATAATTCTGAAAGCTGTGTGGACTGTTTCGAAGAGATAGAAAGGGCTTTTTTCGTCGGTATTTAACAATGGACGAAATTTAGATCCACCATTACACTCCAAATAGGCAGTTGCGAACCTCTCTCTCGGTCTCTCTCTCGTCTGTATTTTATGATGCGCGTGGAATGGAAAATGGCCAGACCAACAATAGCGATCGATAAGTGCAGACTTATGCTTTTGAAGGAGAAAATCTCGAAAAAAAGCTCCATAAAAATAAAATATGTTCTGTCACCAAAACTGTCCGCTATCATGCTACAGTAAAGAAGTTACAATTTTTCAATAGAAAAAAAAACTAATAAAAATAAACTGTGCAGTTATTCCAGGATGAAATAAGCCAGTATCCATAGAAAAACTAAAAAAAAAATTAAAAAATAAAAGCTCTGATATCCTAGAAAGAAGAAGAAGAAGCCATTTTCAGCTACATGTTAAATCTGTACCCAAGGGTAAAATATCTGAGCCATCACATCATCTTTGAAATTTATTCAATTAGCGCTAAGCGTGCAAGACCAAAGCTCAGCTGTGATTGGTTGACCAGCGATTTTTTATTATTATTATAACAAAAAACAATTCTAATAATTCAATAATATATACTAAATAAATCAAATAAATATCCCAAAAAACTTACCCATTCTGCAGCTTTCGCTTGAAGTCAGCAAACACACCGTTCTTATCCTCGTCATTTACATAACGAACACGTCCGTGTGATCCTACCAGATGATTCCGTGTTACACCCAAATCCATCTGTAGATCAACCACCAACAGAAATGTCATTAGTACGAGCGAAACGCCTAGCCCAACGGCCAGTCGTTCCTTAAGCTTCATCGAACGTATCCAAGACATCGCATTAAATTCAAATAACAACCACGATAGTTTTGCGTTGCTGTCGAGCTCAACGTCAGCGTCACTCCACTTATTTAAGTCTGTCGCACTTTCTGGGGATACACTGTTACTACTGCATCGAAGAATGCTCTCGAGCCAATCACACAAAACAAACGGCACCAGTAAAGTCACTAACGTTGAACTGCATCGTCGTCTGTATTTCACACTACACAAGTAATTAACAAGTTTTGCTAGTACAATAATAATTGCGATGTACACTCGCTGATCGTCTATTTGATTTTCTCGACGAGCACTTATCACATGAGTGTCACCCTCGTCAACAACGACAACGGCTGTTGAATCACTGCCGCCGCGATAGCCCTCGTAGCTTATAGGGTTTCGCGGTGGTGGTGGTTTTTTACCGAACACCCTACGCCGTCTATTACGCACTTCTTGTGGACGCTCGTTTATAATATTATTATTGTTACGATGAAACAACAACAACTGCTGTTCGTCACACTTGTGTCGATCACTGACAACGGTCGCGGCACGATTAAAATCTATTACAGCTCCGTTACGGCACCGCCATCGATACAGTTCATTACGCAGCGACGACGTCGTCGACACGACGTTGTTGTTGTTTTTGTTTATGTCGATGCCGCGTGTTCCATTATAAATTTTGCTGAACGGCGAATTTTCAACAGTGTCAGCACATTTTCCGTACTGCTGTCGATTGGGTCGTTCGCAATGCCAACAGGGCAAGCAGTTAGAATGATGACAATAACAACAACAATACGAAGAACAAATACAGCAGCTCGATGAATTAGTGATTGCAGAATGTTCGGTGGCTACAGAACTATGAGCAATGCACTTTATTTGGTGATGATGTAATGCCGTGGGTACAGGTAGTGGGTGCTGTTTTGTTGAAAATTGGGGTGGAGTTTGGTGTTGTTGACCACTGGCATATAGAGGTGGCGGTGGGTTGATTCGCTCACAATGTGGGTTGCTGAAAGAGAATAAAAAATATTAAATTTTAGCGTATAGAATATGATGAATAATTCTTTCACGGAGATTATATAGAAACAAGTTTTTAGTCGATGAAAAAAGTTTCTGTAATTCTACATTTTTAATTAATTGAATTTTAGGCAAGATTTATGGAGGCTAACCCATAATGGTCAATGAATCCGGTATGCGGCATCGCACACTGGCCCTATGTCCCACAAGGGATTAAAGGATCCAATGAGAAGCGTACATACGAGGTGTGACAATTAAGTAATGAGACTGATTCCATAAAAAACGTATAATTAAAAATTATTTTACAACTCTGCCATCCCCTTCAAAGTAGTCTCCTTGGGCAGCTATACAATGATTCCAGCGCGTTTACCATGCTTCGTTACATTTCTGGAACGCTTCAACTGAGATGTCCGCGAGTACCCTCTTTCCGGCCGCCTGGATATCCGAAATCGACTCAAAATGGGTTTCTTTGACCACCGATTTTGTTCTAGGGAACCAAAAATATCACAGGGTGACATATCGGGCGAATAAGGCATCTGTTGCAACACGGCGATCCCTTTAGAGGCCAAATACGCTGAGGGCGGTGTGGCACGGAGCGTTGTCGTGATGAAGTATCCAGTTACGAGCGATGTCTGGTATATACGTTGACTCTATTTCGCAATCTTTCGAGTATTTGGCGATAGTAGACTTGATATACGGAGGAACAAATTCTTTGTGAACGATTCCTTGGCTATAAAAAAAAAAACAATAATCATCATTTCATCTTAATCTTGCTCATGTGAGCTTTTTTCGAGCGGGGGCGTGAGGCAACCATTGTGAGCTTTGGCGTTTGGTTTCCGGGTCGTATTGGAAAAACCAGTTCTCATCGCCTGTAATAACTCGATCAAGCAACGTGGGATCATTTTTCACTTGGAACCATCTTCGTGCACAACTATTTCATCCCAAAATAGTGGGTTAAAATTTTTCTGACTGTTTCACAATTCCGAGGCCAACATTTGAACTGTTAAACGCCGATCTTCACGTCAGTCCGCACCTAATACGAAAGAAGAGTGGCAATAGTCAAATCGCTACGCGCTGGAAAATTGACTTTAGAAATCATTTCGTGGTTCGGATTTAAAAAAAAACACAAATGAACGCACTAACTAAGTAGTACAACGGATGGTAAAGGGAACTTCACCGCTGACCCTTGTGAAAAAACTTCAGAAGGATGATGAGACAAAAATGAGGAACCTGTCGAGAGATATGGTCTTAAGAACTACAACTCGTCCATTCTCAGACGGCAGCTCTTGACTAATCAAAATAAAGTCAACCAAAAAACTAAAGCGCAAGCTCTGCTGAACTATATGAAACACAAAAGCTCTGTTTTTTTTTTTTGAGATTCTTTTTGGACAAGATAAACATTAATCAAGACAGAGAAGTGAACCGCCAAAATGACCGTTGGATATGTGAGAACCCTTCTGAAGTTCCCATCGTAAAGCACACTATATTTCTGGCATCAGTCATGATTCTAGGCGTCTTAAGTAGCGAGGGGATGGCCGAAAAATCAACGCCAACATTTACATCGATGTTTTAAAAACGGCGTGGATGGTCGGCATGGCCGCTGGGAGGAATTACGTTTTCCAGCAAGACTCTGCTCAACCTCACAAGTCCCAGAATATGCAGGCCTATATATTTGCTACCACTGGTCAACGGATTTGTGGCTTCCATCCAGCCCCGATTGCAATCCCTGATTATTATTTAAAGAATCTCTACGGCTGGCCATTACCAAGGATATTACCAATATGAATAGGGAGACATGTGCATGCGTCCAGTTCCGGAACTTGAGGCGGGGCATTGTCCGAAAAATCGTCATGAAGCCAAGTTTTTGCTTCAACTGTATTTTTTCCCACAAAAAGCAATATTTTATCAACACGCGAAATTCCTTTTTATCCATTTGTCACAATAACAATAGTTGCTTCACTCAAAATGCGATAATTCACAAATGATCCGACATCTGTCAAATTTATACACGCGTCTATTGAAGGTTAGGGCTAATTAAAAATCATATGGATTTAATTCTAGTACCGCCATCTATGTGTGAGGCCGGGGACTTTTCATTTGACCTATTTTATTATATTTAAAGTTACAACTGTTGTAACTTTCCAACGAATTCGATTATTGGAAAAAAAATTTACCAACATATTGTACACGTTTTAATTTATTCAAAGAAAATCGATTTTTTTAATATATCACATGGGTTGACTGTCTTAAAGGCGGTACACCAAACAACACTGAAATCACAAAATCCATAAAACTTAAAACCTTTAAAACTCAATTTTCGTTACAAGCAAAGCCCACAATATACAGAGCAAATTAAACGATTTTTTTTTGTTAAACAATTCGACAGAAATATATAAATGTTTATTATTTTTGTGCGTGTGTTTTAGGGATATGAATTGAGGGTTTTGTGTTTTATGCGTTGTCTTACATGGAGTTTAGGTTTTGAGTTTTATGGGTTAAACAAGATTTTTTATGAAGGTTGTTAAAATATCTTTTAAGATTTATTAGTTTTAAAAAATTATAGTTTTTTTATTTAATAATGTGAATATGGATTTAAATTATATAATTATATACAATTATATTGAAATTTATGTGAATTTAATTTATTATTCAAAAGTGATTGGAATGAGTTTTCAAGGTCATTCACCGGCGTTGTTGCACATCTTTAAAATAGCATCCTTTCAGATGAATTTTCAGTTTCGGGAATAGGAATGAGTCGCACGGAGCCAAATCGGGTGAATACGGTGGGTGGCCAATCACAGAAACATGTTTTTGTGCGAAATTATCGCGTAGATGAATGGCATTGTGGGCGGGTGCGTTGTCAGCAAAGTTCAACTCCCTCGATCATGGTATTTGGATCGCACACGGGTGATTCTGGCTAATAAACGCTTCAGAACATCAAGATAAAAAACGACATTGACCGTCTGGCCAGGTGGAACGAATTCTTGGTGGACAATGAACATCCTTCTGACAGCCATTTGGCACTTTCTCGCATTGTTTCTGGGTCGTATTGAATGCACCATGTCTCGTTACCACTAATGATGTCTCTTGATGATGAATGATTCGATTGTATTTTTCATGGTCTCTCAAATAGTGTGGTATCAGGCGCATTCTCTTGTTCAAATCATCGGTGAGAATTAATTAATGATTGAATAGTCCCGTACGGCATTCCCATGGCCTCTGCTATCATCTTGATGGACACATTTCGATCTTCTGCAATGTTCCAATCGTCTTCAATAGATTCCCGTCCGTCTTGAAATTGTTTGTACCACAGAAAAACAGTTGAACAACAATCACTCCCATAAGCTTGTCATCTTTTCGATCGTTTGCGGGGCAGATGTGCCAAGTTTGGCATTGCATTTAAATACAGCTCTTTGTTCCATGATGTTTTTACGAAGACGAGATTTTTTGTGTATTGTGTACGAGAACAGTTATAACATTGACATTTTGCAATATGTTTTTTAATCGGTTTTCTAATGTTTGTAGAAAAGGGATAGACCTTTTCAAATATTATAAATGTGTGAAGATGGCGCTACGAGAAGCAATGTTATGGTTTGAGTATTAGGACTTACAATAATAATTAGATGATCGCTGTCATAAAAGCCTCGATATTGCCTCTTGCCACTGTAGCAAGACAAATACTGAAGTAGAAGCAGTATGTAAAATGTTTCCTTTCGAAAATTTAATAGAAGCATTCGATTTCATCCTATTGCCTCTCTAATGTCTTGACAAAGATGTTTAAAAAAAAATCAAAAAAACTGATAAAATTTTAAGCATTTTCCTTTTCTTATGGACATGTATATTTTTATTTTTATAGAAATCTATAATCACAATAATTTTACTCGGATTTGAACACAGGTCTCGTCGCACGCTATTCGCTCAACAAATCTCTAATATACATATCATTAGGCATAACTTGTGTCAAATGTAGCTAAGGCTCTCAAGTTCATACTGGCTACTCGATAATGTTTCGTATCTATCAAACTCTTCGAAGCGAATATTTTGTTCAATTCAGGTCACAAGACATTGCATCGGTAGATTTGATTTTTTTTTTAGTGTTTTCACCTTCAGCTTTTTTAGTACTTTTAGAATGCTGACAGAGCTCAAGTTCAAATCCTTCAAATCGATTTTTCCTCGAAATAAAGAGAAACATTTTTAAAATTCATTTGCAGTAATGTAATAGATTTTTTTTTGGCAATGTAGTTGCCCCTCCTTTGAAAAGTATTTTCTCAACAAGGTTTTTATAAAGGCACCCCTCGGCAACATCCTTCTACAATCGCTAAAGTAAACAAATTTGTACGTTCGTGTTATTTGGGAGAAATTGTTTTCATCTCCATGATTTCACATTATTATCATGCAGTCGTTTATGTTTACCGCATTCAAAAAATAAACGAAAAGTCCACAACGTGAAATTCCAATGAATACAATTACTGACTATAAAAATAATGCATTAAATGATCCCATATTATTCGTTAAGCCAAAATCAAATGCATTCGTACTAAATTAAAAAAAAAATACTACATCAGTATGAAATTACTTTAACATAATTTTAAACATACAATTAAAAAATAAATATCCAACCAAAAACCATTAATTTTTTTATAGGCACTTTAAATATAAAACATTTGTTTGTGTATTAAATTGCTTTATTTTTTTTTTAATTAGACGATATTATATTATACGTATTAAAAATAGAAAATTTACAAAAATGAATCTAGTTCAACTAATTATAAACTACAAAATTAAATCAATTATTAATTTCATTTAAATATATTTAATTTGACGCAGAATATTTTATAGTCAGTGCATGTACAATGTAACAATCAGTCAAATCGTATATTTGGATTACATTTCATGGAAGTGAGTTTTTTTCTGAATGTATGTCAATAAATAAAAGTATAATGTTATCGCACAAAAACTTAAGAATGACCCCGCATGCTGATTTGCTGATGGCATCGCACATATTGCAAATGCGCCTGTACAAAATAGTTAAAACAACATTTAAGCACATTTTATAATCGCACTAAATATCGACGCGACGCAGCACAAATATTAAGTCAGCAATAATCATATTTATTTACAATAATAAATTAAAGATTAAGCAGTGAGCTTGAATGAAACGTGAATTTAGCATTATATTCTAATCACCGCGAGAGGTTAATATAGTTCAAATGATGATCAAACGTTTATGCTTTCTTAATACCGAAAATTGATAATTTTTGAATTCATCGTATGAGTAGGATTTTTATTGTTAGATCGAAAGATCTGAAGGTGTCTCCTATATAATATTCTAATTGTTAAAATACAAGTAAATAATTGAAGAGCGGTGTGAACTATTTAACCAGAAAATTGGTGGGATAACGGGATAACGGGATATTGATGCCATCAAAGAGAGAAATAATAGTTCCGTTAAGTGTCTTTATGTACAATTGTAATTTTTTGAAAAAGAAAAATTTATACAATATTTCAATCTTAAATCCTATACAAAATAAAACTGTGTTGGCTTCTTTGGTATTGTAAAAGCTTATTGATTTTTTAAAAAAATACACACATTAAAACATAAAATTTATAACTGAATTTTGTATAAGCACATAATTTAAAGGAAGCTTAAAGCTTGCGCACACGTTACCAGCAGAAAGTTCGTCTTATACCTTAAATTACTGTTATAGTATCCGTGAACGGATGCACAAAATATATAAATAAATATTTTCAAGGCATTCGCCGGAACGGAGACGAGAGGGGTTTTGTTGTTGTTAAGTAAACATAATTACGCAGGCAGTCTCGTTATTTAATAAATAAAAGTATATTTTTGCAATTATATTTTAGTATATAATTTTGCGATCTTGCTAGTTCTACGACTCAACACGAAAAGCAAGCAACAATATAATTGATTGATAAGGAGTTAAATAATAACTTTCCAAATAAAATAATACAAATATGTGCATTATGAACGAAAATTATAAATCGAAAAATCTATAAGCAAGCAACTGCACATTATTTGTCTGCGTTTCTTATATATACAAAATGTATCTTATCAAAGCGAGTTGGCGCGACCGAGGAGCAAAGCAATTGCGGCATCAAAACACGTTTTGCGCTGCAAGCATTTTCTTTGTTCCAGAATATTGCATATGCATTTTAAATTGGCCTAAAACACACATATATACACATGAATATAAATATATATATTGTGCGAATTGTGTATTCATGAGCTGCGCGCACTGCACTTTGAATAATTGGGTTGGCTTTTCCACCCGGAAGTCGACCTCTAACCCACGGCCCTGTTCAGCTAATTTAACAAACGCGCGCGTGCACACCCCGAAAAAGCGCATAAATTGAAAACAGTTATCGTGACTAGTTATATATGTATATATTACACACACAAATTCATAAACAAGAGATTATATGCATTATGCGCTTATTAATAAATTACAATCAAAAACATATACTATAGAATATACGCGGAGATTTCCTCGATTTTATACATTACCCGAAAACCTTGCTAGTAAGCAACTATACACATATAAAAGATACTGCAAAAATGTGGACGCATGTGGTGTAGATTCTACTTCCTTTATTGGGTAAATTTTAGGTGAACTGGTGAGGGTGTGGCTTAGGATGGGTATATAGTATTTTGGGTCTTGGGTGCTGTAATATACCGCATGCCGAAAGCTCTGCAATTACTCCGAAGGATTTTCAAATGCTAATGAGAAAATAGACTTGAGAATAATCAAATAACGAATTCAATTTTATGGGAAAGAGAGTATTTAATATATACACCGATATAGTATGTATCATTTTGAAGCCTATGCATAGTAGTGTACATGTGCGTGCTCCACAAATCGTTTCGCCCCTACATCTTGCATATATTTCTAGAGAATGCAAAGGCTTTTCTCAGAAGCTTTCTGCTGATTTACATAATTGTTCAATGTGTATAATGCTCTCGTGGTGTTTTTTTGTGGTTGTAACTGCTGGAAATTAGAAACGTAATGGAGATTTGTGGTGGGTGCGGTGTGTGTGTGGGTTTGATAGTCGTTTTGGCTGCGTCAGTGGTTTCCTCAATGGTTTTTTTTATTTATTTAAATAGAATTTCAAATCTATTACAATTCTTCTATCAAATTTATTACAGCAACCATCATTAGAAAATACACTAATTAAAATGGCTGTGATAAATACAAACACAGATTCATTGGAAGCTTGTTACGAAGTTTTTGATAAAAAAAAACTCAAATATATTTATTTCTACATTTTGTTTGTTTAAATACTACATTTTTTGACATTCCATATTTACAATTGTCAAAAACAAGCGAATCAGAGTAATTGGTAACTGTTCATATAGCGAGACCTAACGAGGAAGCAGTAAAAAAATGAAAAGATTACGAAGCCGACTGCTGCTGACATTTGAATTTTGTGCAGAACAGCCAAGTCGAATCGTCAAAGCAATTGCGAAGAATTGGCACAACTGGTACATTTTCTCAATCAACATGCAACAGGACCTTACAAAAATAGGATTCGTTTTCTGTAAGATAAGAATAATTGTAATAAAATACAATGCGACTGTATTCTTTGAGGACGCATAAATCCTGGGTTCCAAGACAATCGAGTCGGTCATGTTGAGCGATGAATCTATTTGAGGTCATATCTAGCGACAGTAGAGCTAGAGTTCTATGAACAAAAGTTAAAGTATACAATAATGATTGCCTCACCTTTGATGCACATGCGTCATCAAGAAGCAAGTTTACCTTCCAGCAAGATTGTGCCCCTACCACAGAACCAAAACAGTAAAGGCGTAGTTGGAAAATAACGAATGGACATCCAGTAGCCTAGAGATCTGTCCCCAATTGAGACATTTTGGAGCCAGATGTAGAAAAAATTGCAATTGACGAACTACGACAATGATTACAGGACATTGGGAATAAAATTACGCCTGAAAATCTATTTTAAAAAAGGACTAATCAAAGGATTGCATTTTGTGAACATACTTAAGGACTGGGTCTCTTCTATTAAACCACTGATGTCTGAAAAGTATTTCTAATGATGATTATTAAAATGACTCGATCATCTTTTTCGGTAGTTTTGATAGGCTGTTTTGACCAAATATGGCTTTTATTAGATCCCAATCGTATCATTAACCTTTACACTCTTTACAGCATCAAATATCATATCCCTTAAAAATACTGCCATCGACTTCTTCTCCAAAAAATATATACTTTTCATAATGCATCGGAATTATAGGCTGCAGCCTTTGTTGATACCCTTTTTTTTGTAAAAGAGTGTCAAAAAGATTTTTTTTTTTTTTTAAATAAAAATAAATTAAATTTAAAAACTTGAAAAAAAAAATTAGTAATTTAGTGTTTGTGTGAAACACAAGGATTGTTTTCCTTAACCATGTTAAAAAGTTGTCTTTCTGCCGTTCCCAAGGGTTGTTTTTCCTTAGCTTAATACAGAAGGTTTTCGCCATACCGTCTATCCGTCATTTCCAAGGGTTGTTTTCCCGGCCAAGGGTACGAGAATACATTACAAACATTAAAGAAGCTATTTTTTTTTTTTATTCAATTAAATTTGTTTTACGACCAACTGGTTTTTGGCCAATTGTCGTTTTATACTAATTCGGCCAATTGTCGTACAACCTCAATCTACATTTTCTACCTGGACTGAAACAACGACAAACAAGCCGTTAAACGCGATGCTGTTTTTGGTGAACGGTTAGAAAACGTTTAATTTTTTATAAGATTTTGCCTGTCATTATTTGCATGCACACGCAAAAAAGTAAATGTTTAACGGTTTTTATTTAAAGTTTAAAGGGTCAATTTAAAAAAAAGGTTGTACGACAATTGGCCGAAAAAAATAGCATTACGTTACGGCTTGTTTGTCGTTGTTTCAGTCCAGGGAAAAAATGTAGTTTAAATTAGAATGTCATCGCGAAACCGAGGTTTATTTTGTATTACAGAAAGGGCATCGAAATGTTGGAAAATCGCTATACCAAGTGTATCGCCCACAAAGACAACAATATTGAGGAATTTATTTAACTTTGCCCAAAAAACGCTTGCAAATCGTTTAAGTGATTCTCCGACTAATTTTGATGATGAGGTTTGTTCATAGTCAAAACACTCTGGAATGAACATAATTATAAAATTATACAGCAATGGACAATTAAAGGACACAAAAATTGGGATTTATCCAATAACCCATAATTCTTATTTTTGTTAAAGAAAACATCTACTACCAAACTATAGTATATATTATTCGACACTGGTGTGTGACAAGGTCTGCTAAAAGGTCTTAACGGAGTTCATACATAAACAACACATTATCCAAATAAAATTATATTATCGAACCTACGAATAAATCCATAACTTCTCCATCCATCATGCTGCTTAAATGAAGATATATTAAAAAACTAGATTTTCACTCTATACGAAACTTTTAACATCCACCCTTACTTGTGATCAAAGATGTCGCATACACCCTGCAGCTATAGAGAATATCTGTGATAAATACGAAAATCTCAAAATATGTCCTTCAAAGAGAAAAACTATTCAATAAATAATTCAAAATGGTTGCACACCCGCAGATCTGATTATATATGTCCGATGAAAAACTTTATAAATAAAAAAAATATATATAAAGAAGAAAATAATCATCAGTATAGCGGTGCTCTCTTCAAAGTACAGAATGCACACAGAATTCATTTTATTCTGTCAAAAGCTTCGCCTGAAAAGATTTTCACAAAAGTATACCACAAATAAATGTTTGCGCAACTTTGCGAGACATTGTTTTCATTCACAGCAACAACATCAACGACAAAACTATATATATTGCCACCAACTCTGGCAATAAACGTCATCTTGGAGTTCAATGAAATCGCGCAAACTCAATTTTCTTTTGCCACAACAAAAAAAAACAAACAAACAGAGTTTCATACAATCTCTATATAATCTGTACAAAATCCACACACCATATCACAATATATATATTATGCTCGGACGGATGTGCATTAGAGCCATACAAGTTTATAAAATATATAGACAACAAACAAGATAAGAAACACCAACTTTATATAATTTTCATTGTAGATTGGCAAGTGTGCGAACTCCATTCGGACCACAACGAAGACAAATTTCTCTTCCTATATTACATAAAACCATCCCTTAACCCACACCCGCAATGTATATTTTATACATACATTTTCTATTAACTTTTATATTATTCTAGTGAAAAGACTTCCGCTGTAAAATTAATTATATTTCATACGGTACATAAAGCCGGAATGCATGGCATGTATACTCTTATACATACATGCGGTTGTGGTCATAAAGAATATGTTGCTAAGCCACAAAACTGTGAAACCATCAGCTTTGGACATTGTTGTTGTGTGCACAATATATATGTATAGTTCATTTTGCGCGCTTAGCATTTTTGGAATTCTGTTTTCTTAAAATTTAAACGATTTTTGTAAACGTTTCAATTGAAATATTATTTTGAATGGATTTTATGGAAGCGCCAATTGTGTAAAGAAATTGGCATTTGGGAAAGCGGTAGCCTAGGTAGGAATGAATAACTGAATAACTCCAAAGTATCAAGCCAAACATGTCGTTTGCTACAATTGGAAGACCCTATATGATCCGCTGAACCATCTAGTAACATCAATTTCAACGTAAAGTTCTAATTTGTTTTGATCTTCATATCCCTCGAGTGCTTTCGTTGTGTATAAGGTATGACGCCATTTTTCCCAAAACATAATTTTGCCTAATGCCATCAAATGGTTCGAAAAGCACAGAAGTTCCAATAGGAGCAGCTCAGTTCATAGGCATATCCTGACCAATCATGTGAACCCGTAATGGCACATCATACAATTAACCTAGCCACTAGCTACTATGGTCCATTAACCCTCCAATCTTGTCGTTCCATTTTTTGACGAAAATACCATATCCATGTTCACGCATAAACTTTCAAAAGATATAAACCAGTGAAGACTAATACATATTTGGTTCTGGAATATTGTTAATTATTTGTACTAGTGGTGATGCTGCCACCTCTCGTTCGACTGTGCGCCTCCACGTCGTTTTCGGTCTAGCTCTGCTACGACTTCCTTACACAGATGTCAATGTCAGTGCCTCCATCAACAGTTAACGCCCCGGCGTTGCAGTGCGTGCCAAATCGCTGTTCTGTCGACGCTGTCGAAAGCTTTTTATGTGGTCGATGCACGAAAACCCTGTTCGGAAACCTGCTTGTTGGCGCCGCAGGGTACTGTCGACATGGAACTGTACCCTCGCTAAGATAACATTTGCCAGGATCTTGTAGACCACGGTCAGCAGACATATACCCCTCCAGTTATCGCAGCTGCCCATGTCACATTTCTTGGGCAGCTTAAACAATTATTCCTGACTTCCAAGCGTCTAGAATAGGCTCGTCCTCCCATTTTTGTACACGGGAATAGTATCTCCGTTGAACGTGACGGGTCCGCTTTGACGAGTTCTATTGGGATATTATCTGCTCCGGCTGTTTTACCGGAGGCTAGGCTGGCTATTGAATTAGATACTTCACTTCGGCTGGGGACCTTGTGGATATCGGTAATGGTGAACAGCTGAGTGGAGGAGCTGGTGCGGGGGTGTCATGCGCCACCTGGTTGTTGAGCACTTGTTCAAAGTGCTCTCTCCATCTCTTCAGCTGTTCACAATCCATTGACAATGGTTACCGCAGGCATCCTTAACAGTATGACTCGTGTTTGATGTGCGGTTTGTGAGCTCTTTTGTTATCCGGTAGAGCTCCCCATGTCGCCCCCGCCTTGCTCCTGCCTCTGCTGCATCAGCCAGCGGTGCACCGCAGAGTATCGAGCACTGAGTTCTTGTTTTTGGCACCTGAGCCTGCCGCCGTGGTGGTCGCTCCAAACGACTGTCAAGTAGACATTTTCGCCATCTTTTTTAGATAGTGAAGTGATCTATTTGGTTCTCCGTCTCGCCGTCATGGGATTACCAATTGCACAGCTCGACGAACAGGTTGCCGATTTCATTCATTTTCCCCAGTTCGTGCTTTTCCATACCATGTGTCAACCCTTCGTTTATCGACCCTATCATGGCGGTAAAATCGGCAAGAGTGACAAATCGAAAAAACAAGAAAGTAAATAAAATACTCTAAATTCGATAAAAATTACGGCTTTGGTATACATTTTGTTTTATTATTGCCTTCATCTGGGAATGAGGGTTGGCTTACTATAAAACAACATGATGGTTTTGAAAGTTTTGCTCTAGGTTCGGACAAACGCATAGAATGAGCTCTTCCTTCGATTCGACCCGCTGGCAGAAATTAGTGGGCAATGTGATTGATCCGGTCGAGATGTCAATAGCGATTTTCCCATCATAACAATTGCATAGAAAATACATCTGCAGTTTGATCTTGTTACAAAAAAACTTGTTAAGCTTCAATCAAAAAAAACTAGTTAGGCTTCAATTTTAAAAGGAATTATATTAAAACGTCAACCTAGAACTAGTACCCTTTTTTGAATTTCTATAGGAAAACAGTTATTGGGAATAGCAACCAAGAACCCTGGAATTGAACCTTTATAAAGCTATATATAGTTCATTACTTGTAATACATTTGTAGATGATCCTTTAAGTAGGAACATTTCCTGGAACTCCCATACTGGTCAGGAATTCCTAGCCTTTTAACGTGAGACAATAATTTTGTCTGCAAGACTGTCCAAAAAAATAGTTCTGCGGTTCTTGTCACGAGCTTAACCAAACCATATAACCCAAATGTAATCCAAAACCAGATAAAATATTTTATAATTTGTTTATAAAATAGCTAAGTTTACATATAAAAGTACAATCGAAATAAACACAAAACCAGGCAAAAAACAAGTCGTACAGAGCACGTATAAATAAATATAAACATCTGCAAACTGAAAACATGAATTTTCCATCGATGAGAAAATTGCATTGTCTACATACATACAAATAAAAGAAAAACACTAACGGACGAAAAAGTCCACTACAAGAGAATATATAAAGTCCACTTACCTTTGTTGAAACTTTGTGCACGTTTCTTGCACTGGTGGTGGTGTTAGCGTAGTGGGTGGCACTATCGAGGATGGCCAATGCTCGGTGTCTGCTCGAGTGTTCGTGCAGCAGTATTGTACTCCCGCGAGGAGTTCTTTGGTGCGACAGCAATGTTCTAGGGTTTTCTTTTACGAGTTTTAAGCGTGACTGCTGCAGCCAAACGCTAGCAAAGAGTACGTGCAATGGCTCCGAACGATGACGATGACGACGGTTTGCTATTAGGAATGCATCCGGAGAATTCGGTTGTTTGCAACTGGAATTTCGAACCGATGACCAGCGTAGAGGCATTTCAGTATTCTATCCTGGGCGATTAGTTATGTGTGTTATATGTAGAGTTTTCTTTTTTGTGCTTTGAATAACGTTTCGGAAAAAGCTTTGTCCAATTTTGGCGAACGCTTGAGAAACACTCTTTTTTTACTTTCTTAGTTGTATATACGTGGGAATTCAATGTGTTATGCACGGATCGATTGCTACTGAATTTACACAAAGCTTTGGCAGAGCTTTAGCGTTGCACACAAACACACACAGCGTTACATATAAATAATGGATACTCCGTATAGAATCGAATGTGTACACAAAAACACACACTTTTTAGGGTTATTTATGGAATGTCAACAAAATATGAAATAGAAAACACTGTGAATAACGCTTAGGTTCGCATACACACCGAAACGTTGTGTCCTTTTTGAAATGGGGTTAACGATTTAAGCACGCACGCAGCACACAAAATGGCTACACACTTACGGCATCATTGAAGCGTAGAAATAATGATCAGACTAATTGAGTAGTGGTATTTGATCTGGAAAAATAAAATGGAAGAATATGTTATTTTTAAATTGTAAGATGTTTTCTGTGGTGGAAACCTAATATTGGGAAACATTTATTGTGCTCGCTAATTTTGGAGGATTGACTAACTTTCGTTTTCGGTTAGTTTTCATAGTAGATATTTTCTTAAATAGTTTTTTATATAGTAAATATAAATATATATAAATATAGTAAACGAATATATTGAATTTATATATACATTTTAACCAGGTAAGATCAAACTAATAATTCGCATCTAAAATTAATTGTATATCCATTTAAACAGTATCACAAAATAGAGAAAATTCAATATATATCTATAGAATTACGAGAAGGCATAAATGCCAGCACGACAACATTTAATCGACCGTAATGAATCGATTCCAATTCCGCCAGCGCCATTCAGACTGACGCCATTGTCAGTAGCTATAAAATTGTATACACATATAAAGTATATCCTAATCATTGTACTAATAATATATATATACATACATAAGCTATATCGAGCATATAACGACACTCAATTATAAACACAATTCCGAGCGACTTGTGAACGACAAAATGCCAATTTATCGGGTGCGCACATTTTCCAAAATGCATTTCCACACTTCTACTTCCCAAACCAGCACCAGCATCAGCTTTGATATACATGTACAATGTACATTTTCCGGATACCGAGCAACGTGCGCCACACCGAAGAAAGGCTTCGGGTAATATAACGCGAAAATCGTTTACGTTAAAATGCCATCAAATTGCGCTGAGCACTTTTGTGTCAGTGTGTGTGTGTTACCTCCTTTTCTAAAAAAAAAATGTCGTGATAAAATTTTAAAATGCACACCTGCATTTAAGGACGTGCAGTGATGCAAATTTTCTGTTTGTCTGAGACAAATGCGGAATCTCTGGTTCTATTCGCACGTCATTCAACATTTCAGAAAGTGCAAATCTTAAAATAATCTCAGAAATATCTTAACCATGTATAGTGACGTTTTTATATGTGTATATATAACCAATAACACAAAACAAATACAAAATATTGCAAGATGTCTGATGATGAGCGCACCAGCGAATAAGACGAATAATACGATCTTTCCAGAACATATTTACCGAAACAAAATAACAAAATAGAAACATTTTTCTCGTCAAGACGCGTGCTCGTTGCTCATCGGTAATGTAAATGTGTTCTCCTCCAGGAAACTCCCGTACACAACACACACAGCCAAACACATATACTATATATACACAAATACATAAAACCTCGTAGAAAGCCGCGATCTTTGTTGTGCGTGTGTGTGTGTTTATATGTTTTTCTTTCTTTGTATATATGGAATACTCGTATTTTGTGTGAAGATGAACTTACTACTGGTGGCGTGGGGTTGGTGAATAGGGTGGACATGTTTTTTTTTTGTTTGGAGTTTTTGAATTATGCATGCCCGGGTACAACAAACAGTACTTAAGTTCGGTTGGAATATTTTTGAATGTTTAATTTTGTGCGAAGGTAACGGTTGATTGCACGAGATTCTCAGATTGTTTGCAAACTGATGAAAAGGTCAATTAGGTTTGTTTTAAAATGGTAATATTTAGATTTTTTTATTTATATACTTATACAGTTAACGAATAATGTTTAAAGTTGTGGCAGAAAAATATTGTGATTGTGCTATCGATACATTTGAATTAAATGTTTTACCTAAAGACCTCAAACTCGTTTTATATATAGTCTATATAAGGATATAGCTTTAAATCCACTATTTTCAAGAAGTGAGGAGCTCGACCAACAATAATTTGGGAAAAAGGACATAGACATGGGATTATTATTTTTATTATCTGCCAAAATATAAAAATAAGTGCCCACAGTATTTTTTCTCGTTTTCATAAGTTAGATTTCAAGTTTTAGATTTGTTTTAATGTCAATTGTACAGTATACAGATAATAGAGCTGAAATCTGCAATGCTTTAATCCACTGACTGTATTTTCCATGTTTCTCTTTTTGCCTCCCTTAATCCCTTTTTACCTAACTTTTTCTCTTTGCAACTCCCTACCTCCCTTTCTTCCTCCTTCTATCCATCCTTCCCATCCTTTTACGGACTTTGGGGGAAAGGTGTACTTTAGACCGAAGAAGACCAATATAAGAGACTGAGATAAGTAAACGCAATTAATGCTTTGTTAGATCTAATTGCAATGTGTTTTGTGTCGTCGCAATGTATTACATTCATCATGTTGTGTTAGGTCAGTGGTGTGTATTAAGTGTGCAGTATGCGCTTGATAGATTGACTTTAAAAACATGACAGGATGTTGGTAAGCTCTTTTCTTAGGCCTTTCATTTGTTTGCTAACATTCATGCCTAAAAAGAGTAAATGGGATGTCATCACTAAAACCTATTTTTGTAAAAGAGGTTATCTTGATTGACGATTGGGATTAAAAGTGTAGAACTATGAAATATTTTTCCTTTATATGTTTATTGACAGTCCTACAAAATAGATTGTCTATATATTTATATTTGATTTCGGTCTTAAAAATAAGAAATTTGGACTTTAATTTCTTTGATTGTCTATAGAAGCACATTACTAGAGTTCTTCGCAAATTTGAACTTGAGGAAATTTGGTCTAAATGTTTAGACACAATTTTGGAAGACTCCGGTGTTGATGTTGGTGTCGGCTAGTATATTCGAAAGTAGCAGATTTCTTGTTCAGATGTAATTTTTCATGATGGAATCACGAACAAATTGCGACGAGAATTTAACCAGAATCACTAGCGGGTTTAAATCTTTTGTACGGGGATACCTTCGAAGATGCTGTTAGATTGGCGCTTCTCCCTCTCTAGCCTTTCTACGTGTTCATAGACAGATAGGTTTAATTGCGGAGCAGAGCTTGGTGGTGGATCCTTGGTTATACTAAGCAGCTTGAATTCTTCTTTGTTAAGCTTTTGGCAATGCGAGTGAAACCATCCAAAGCACTTGTCACAGCCAACAGCAGGATCAATTCCGATTTTTGTCTTGCAAGAACAACACAACACAACAGACTTCGATGGGGGTGACATAAAATCGCAACACGCGTCACGACTACATAACCTCACTAGTAGTTATTAACGAAAATAGAAGAATACACTTACTTATAAGTCCCAGTAATCTTGAACTTCATAAAGAATGCCACTAAAAAGTAAGTTGCTTCAAAAGTTTTGCAATAAAACAGCGGACCAAAACAATAGAAAATAGTATAAATAATTTAAGCTAATTTAGAAAATATAATTTGACGTCTATATCGCTCGCTGTCAAAAGTCAGAATATACATATATTATTAAATGGTTTTCCAATAGGGACGCTCGAACTTTGACAACTCATTGCGGCCATGTTGTTTGAGTGACAGATGTCAAATGCAGTGTGTTATATTCATTCCGTCCTCCCAAACCACCA
>JANSTU010050490.1:0-21554 GCA_027564075.1 Bolitophila hybrida
AACCAGGCAAGCACCCGTCTCAATGCAAGTTCGACGGAGAAAGTGGCAGTGGATCGGTCTCACCTTGCGGCGCGGAATCCGCAAGGAAGTCGTAGCAGAGCTAGACCGAAAACGATGTGGAGGCTCACAGTCGAACGAGAGCTGGGAGAAGCTCAAACGAACTGGACGGCGATAAAGGCTTTGGTAGTCAAGTTCCGCAACTTTGTTGCTGATGCCCTATGTCCCGAATAGGGATCGAAGGAATCTATATATATATAAATATTTAGATTGTAGTCCATTCATATAATAAATATTCACAATAATCAATCATACATAAACTGACAGTAAAACGTTATCTTATCCTGTCAGAATTTAATGAAACAATCACAATAGCATCTAACCTCAACATATACATGGAAATCTTGTCATTGATTCTTTCGGCGGTCCTACACATTTTTAATTTAATTTCCTAAAACAACACTGCATTTATGTTTACAAAAAAGGAAACGGATCCGTGCAAAAAGAACGCCTGCAGAATCCAAACTTGCCTGAAAAGTAAGTAGCCGAAAAGAATTAATTGTACGAACTACGCGGTTGCGCTTGTTACGTCATCTTATTCAGCAGATAACATCGCTTTAGAAAAAGAATTGGGAATTATATTATTTACCATATTACAGACAACGATTATCAAGAAGAAGCTTGCCTCGAGGTACTTGAGGATATGCGTCAATGCTGTCTTAAATTCAAACTGTCTAATTCGCTGTGTTGCTCTGGAATCAATCTTGAAAAAAACTATTTAACTGATGATAAAAATAGTGTAGATACTTCTAGAAATTACTTGCCCAAAGTGTAAGTATATTATTTCTCAATAAATTCCACATTATTTTTAAATTAATTCCTTTATTAGATAATGGAAAATCATCGTAATCGTACCATAAAAAACAATTGGATACGTCGTAACCCGCGCCTTTTCTCTGGTATATTTATGACCACATCGCTGCTGGTCTTTTTCTCGCGTCCAATATACGACGCATTTATTCGTGACGATCTAGTTCCGGCTCCACCACGTTCCTTTAAATAAACTTTTACTGTATCCCAAAAATATATAATGGAATCTGTGCGCAAAGCCAATGTTCGTCTGCGTCAGTATCCGGTATTGATAGCCAAGTGTTCCGAAAGTGCTGCCGTGTACGCAGCCTGTGTAACCCGTGATCTTAACCCGAGCCACAAAATGTGCGATAAAGAATTTACAGAGTTCCGGAACTGTGTGCAAAAAGCGGCTAAGCAAATGAAGACCAAGTTGTAGAGACAAAGTGTGCGGTCATTTAAATTTAATGATTTAGACTGAGTACGGACTAGACGACTAGAGTGACAATATGATGGTGCAATATTTAAAGTCCATGACCTTCGGGCAACATTTAGTGATAAATATCGTGCTGCGACTTTTGCTCATTGGTTATGGCGAGTTTCAAGATTCCGTTTCCGAGGTACCATATACGGATATCGATTACAAAGTTGTTACGGACGGAGCTCGTCATGTGCTAGACGGTGGATCTCCATTTGATCGACACACCTATCGCTATACACCACTACTGGCACTTTTGTTGATACCTAACCTTTTGTTACACGGCTGCATAGGAAAACTAATCTTCTCACTATTCGATCTGCTTGTTGGTGTGTTAATCAAGAAAATATTATGCGATGAATTTTCGGCAGTGTTTCGTCAGAATGCAACTGCGATTTTGAATCGTTCCAAAAAGCAACCTCAAAATCCCGATTCGATTCAGATTCCAGTGAAATATCAACAGATAGCAGTGTACAGCGCTCTTGCATGGCTATATAATCCACTGACAATGGTGATTGCAACCCGTGGCAATGGAGACTGTATTACATCTTTATTCGTATTGATTAGTATTTATTTCTTGCTACGTCCGGCCGACAAAACGTGGCAGTACGTTCTAGCTGGTATTTTTCATGGTATCGCAGTTCACATTCGACTGTACCCGATCGCCTTTAGTCTGGCCTATTACCTGTATGCTGCTCATACCAATAAATCCAGTCTGATCATTTCGATTATAATGCCTAATCGAAAGCAAGTATGTCTTGTATTTGGTACCATTGTCAGCCTTGCCGGACTAACAGGACTCTTCTACCATCTATACGGCTACCAGTTCATCTATGAGGCTTACGTTTATCATTTGGTTCGCAAGGACACTCGTCACAATTTCTCGCTATACTTCTACATGCAGTACCTGTCCGCTGGCCATGCAACACATTTACTTCAAAAAATTGCCCAGTTTGCACCTCAACTACTCATTCTAGTCATTGCTACACTCTGCTTTGCTCGCAATCGCAAAACATTGCCATTCTGTATCTTTGTGCAATCATTTGTTATGGTCACCTATAATCCAGTCGTTACGTCACAGTACTTTGTTTGGTTCCTGTCTCTTCTACCGCTTTGCCTCAAGAATTTCGGACGCATTAAAATACGCACAGCCATCGTATATGCTGCCCTGTGGACGCTCACTCAAGCCGCCTGGCTGTTGCCAGCCTATCTGCTAGAGTTCAAAGGTTGGAATATGTTTGCACCGATTTGGATGCAGAGCGTCCTGTTTTTCTGTGCGAATGCGTTCATCTTGCAGCGACTCATCCAAAATTTCAATGTAATCGCCGACTTTAGATTTAAGGTTTTGTAAATTTGTTTCTACAATAATAGCAGTAGTTGTTTTAAAGAATAAAATAAGAATATTATAAACTATAAACAAATAAACTATTTTTTGGGCGTTTTCTTGGCACACGATTCGATTATTGGATATTGGTATTTTAGCAGTCGATTGTCGATCCGAAGTATAAGTTGAGGCATTATTTATGATACGGTTTACTACATAATTATATTGCACTGCTTTGTGAACAGCATTTTAAAGACACTTATGTCTAAAAATGACCTCTGGACAATTCGGGAACATTATTTCCACTGTTTTCTCTGGCAGACGTCCAGAAAATGTAAGTAAATTATTTAAATTTAGATTTTTAAATTACTAGATTAAACATAAAATCTTTTCTATCACAAGCCAGACAGCATATGCAATTAAAATGAATAATATCAATGGTTATTATAATATATTTGCTTAAGTTTCTAAGTACTAATAAAATAAGTATTACCCGAAAATGCCATAAAAATGTAATCCCTCAACACGTGCCATCAATGTAATCTTAAGACGATCATCCGAGAGACATTTAGACGTATGAAAAAAATGGAAAAATATGTGAATGTTTAGAAATTAGATCATGAAAAATATGTTCATTTTTATTGACAGTACAACAGAATTAATCTACACGGACTTTCTCAAATGAAAATTATTTAAAATTTATATTTTTGAAAAGCAACATCTCTAATGAACGGGTTTTCTTTAAATATGTGTAGCCATGTCTGTAATGTAAATACTAAAATAAAGAATAAAGTAAAAGTTATTTTAGAGATGTGTAAAGAAAAAGGATTGGCATCAAATTTAATTATTGAAAAAAAGAGAGAAATTCGCAAAGGTAGACCTTTTGAATGTGGCTTTGAGAAAGCAACTCTTTGGAATTATGGATTGATCGATGGTTATGGCTACCTCGTGTTTTCTGCAGATCTAACCGGGAACACCTTCCATCCGCCCGCCAACGCGTTTACTCCCTCGACTACGGTGGCATAAATCTCTACTTTCAGCTAAGCCAAACTATTAAAATGAATTTCGTATCAGTCATGTACTGTTCTATCTGTCTGACCGGATTAAAAGATTTATTTTCAATGCCTTACTCTCGAAAGTTATTAAATTCGTCTCTTCGTTGTACTTCAGAGATGGTGCCTAACGTGCCTAGCAAACAAATGAAACCTTGTATTGAACATTAATCTTATTCGAACTTGAACGCAAATTTGAAACAAAAAACAACTGGTATTGTTCAAAAATATTTTAATGTTATTTATAAAAAAAATCCAATTATTCAACACAGTATGATTTTTCTCTACTTTCACTGTAAACTTAATAACATTGTACAATGTACACAATATAAATAATGTCTTTATAGAAGAAACGCAAATAACAGACAATTAAAGACAGTGAATTAAAGTGGGGGGTTGTGATAGAAATGTGTGTATGTGTGATATCAGATTTTAAGGAATAATAATAATTGTAAATAGTATAAGATATATCTATGTATATATATGTATATATATATTGATAAACAAAAACAATCTGTGTCGGCAGCGTGGTGTCCAGCAAGCTCAGACGAGAACTGCTTCATGTAAGTAAATTGAGGTAGTTGCACAGACGCAACACACGCGCTCTTTGTACGAAGATTTGTGTGTGTATATTTATATGCATGTTGATCAGATTTTTTCAATGTTGGTGTGTGTGTGTGTGTGTGTGTGTTTTTGCGATTCGATCCAAGAGACGAGTTATTATGTGTGTGTTTGTTAGTGCTTTGTTTATAAGTTGCTTAAAAAGATAACCATGTTGATGGTGTTTTTTTATTCGTCTAGCGATAATTACGCGCTCTACTGCTACCCTCACCGTTTCTGTAATAATGATCTTTCTCACGCCGATCACTACCGCCACTTCGCTCTTTGTAGCTGTACTCAGATCGATCGCTGTTGCGTTCTCGATATCGATCGCGACTGTCTTTCTCGTAAGAACGCTCCTGTGGTGATCTAGAGCGGAATCTACGATTTCCCTCTTCGCGTTCATTCCGATATTGTGGATTTCGTACCTTCTCACGATCTCGTTCACGATTGCGATCAAAGTACTCACGACCCTCGCGCTTATTTCCATTTCCACTGCTAGATCCACTGTTGCTTCCGCCATTCTCGCGTTCGGTATTCACGTAGCGTGCCTGCAGGTTTACGTTATTCTGCTGCGAGTATGTAGCCAGTTTACTCTCGATTTGCTTTTGTATCGGTACTGGAATTCGTGGGAACAATGTTGAGAACCACTCTAACTTGATCAACCACTGGTGGATCATTTTTCCGATAGTCATGTTCTAAAATCAAAATAGTTTTTTAATTCTGTTTTCGTATATGTATATCCGTAAAAAACCTGTCCACCGCCAGCCTTAGCGTCTACCTCCTCCTCGTCTTGCAAATACTCCTCGTACCAGTCGTACAGGTCACCTGGTGGCTGCGTATACCTTATGTACATAAAACCTAATGAACGGATGTACGGTGAGTCAGTGTGTGTCAGCAATCCATTGACTTGCTTGCGAGTCAGTCGCAGCGTATACAGTTTATACAATAGGCAATATGCCGTTGAAACTATTCCACCAGCGCCTACTCCCCTAACCTATAAAAACAGAATAATTAAATATAACTAGAAATATGGTGTTTATATTTTAAAATTTATTTCTGCATGACTTCATTTGAGTTTGATGAGTCAAAATGAGTAAAACACAGTACCTACCCCGCCACACATTCCAGTTTGCCCGGCAGTCTTGCGTGATCCACGCTCCCATGGCTCCAAATGCTTCACCTGGTAGTAGATCTCGTCGACAACCTCATGATAGGTCTTGAGCTTAAATAAATGAACTGCCAAAAATATTATTTAATAACAAAGAAGAATACAAATAAAATTATGCGTGGGTGATACCTTGAATTACCTACCTTTGAAGTAGCTTGAGCTTTGGATGTTGGCCAAAATCAATGGGTTCAGATTCATGGTGGCCTCGTTACCCCACAGCGGTAGTACATTATGCTGTTTGCCAGATTTCTTCTGTGGAAAGTCTGCAATAATGAGAAAAAAACAAACGTGGAAAACACGAATTAATTATGACAAAGCAAAAGTCTTTCGCAAGAAAATACGATGCGAATCGTTTTTCGCTTGAATGAAACCCAACCTCCTTGACCGACGACCATTTTTCACGGAGTCGTCGAATCGGTCGCATCCGCGCAGCTACTACACACTGACCTTCGCTGTGTCCATTGTCCATTCTAATGGCGGTGCACCACTCAAGCGTCTGTTGTAAAATGTAATGTATATTGTAATTAGTGTACAAAGATTCACAATTACTGGTAAATATACATTATTTTGTCCACAAATTCGTGGATGCAAAATGTTTCGTATATGTAGTTTTCTATTTTCTTGTACGCGCGACTAAAAAAAGAGAAACGATCTAATGACAGCTGAAATGCAGCGCTAGCAAAAAAAAAATGAGTCTCCTTGGTAATGGTTTCTGTATTGGTGGTGCACGATGTATATCGTTGTACAAGTATTCACAATTGTATTTTTAGTTGTTGTAATGTTTTAAAAGAGGATTAAAAATGTAATCCTTTGACACAAATATTTATATAATTTTCACATAATTGTAATACAATATCGATCTCTGCCGACAGTTTATTTATTAATTATAATTTTTGGATAAACAGACAAGTATTCTGGATGTTGGATGTTGAATTCTATTTATAAAAAGAATTATAATTTTTGCAAAAAAAATGTGTTTATACTCATAAAGTTTACTCAAACATTGTGAATGTTTATATATTATATTATATTAACAACAGTGTAACCTAGCCGCAGAAATAGGCAGTGTACTTCACCTTCTTGGAAATGGATGTGCTGCTGAAGAAAAGTGTACCACAACCAGACAACAGCTGCCGCACTCGCCTACAGTCCCTTGAACAACTGTATACAGAGAAGATGTCTTCTTCTACTGAAGACAGTGACAGTGAACTGCTGGAACCGCTATTCGAAGAGCTGCGTAACGTACAATCCGTGATGTACGTGACACGCGAAAACATAGATGCGCTCAATGCCAGATTTGCAAATCTTCAGGATCCACCAGTCATGTATGTAACCGAGTATCAGGAGCTTACGTCCAAATTGCATGAGCTCGAGCTAAAAGAGCGCGACCTTACCGAACAACTCCAAGTACAAGCCGACGAACTGGCAGCAGCACAGCCACCACCACCTCCGAGTAAACTATTGCTGTCCGGAGCATCTGATGGACACGATGAGGTATGTGTATTCTGGTGTAGTCTTCTAGACATTAAAATAAAGTGCAATTTGTAATTACAGATCAATTGCTTGAAAAAATTGATTTTTATGTTCAAGGATTTATTTTCATGGTCTCTTTGACAAGTTGTTACATACACATACATACATATACAAAACATCGTCGCGCATTAGCCAAACCCTTCAATTGTGCGCACGCCGGAACCCCGAGCGCGGAGCATCCTATCTCTGTAACTGTGTGATTCGGTGTTTGTCTGTGTATGTGTGTTTCTGTGCATCGTGTTTACATGCATCTACCTGTATTTAAGGGTTTTCTTGTGGTTGTCAACGCATCTCTCTGTGTACAATAGTGTGGAGCGTTTTGTTTACATAAAATCTGTATTTTTTTTCGTCAGGTTGAAAGCAGTGAAACAACTACAAAACCTTCGAAATTGTTTCTGCGTGCCCACCTTCCTTACCAGCAGCGAACCTCCGTGCAAGTGATTCATGGCCTGCGATTACGCGAAGCTCTAGCAAAACCACTACGACGGCGTAATCTGACGTGCGAGATGTGCGAGGTTATGGAAGCAGGCAGCGAAACACCAATCTCGTGGGACACAGACATCAGTGAGATTCGATGTGAGGAGGTTTTTGTAAAGGTACTCGAGAAGGTGTCAGTCATGACGAGAATATCACATCAGGTTGGTTTTATGCCATTAACATATAGAGGGTTTTAAACTAATAATATTGTTTTTTTTTTCTAAGTTTATACGTAAAACATTCTTTTCGCTGGCATTCTGCGAGTGCTGCCGACGACTTCTCTTCACAGGCCTCTACTGTAACCAATGCAACTTCCGGTTTCATCAACGTTGCGGTGATAAAGTACCCGCACTGTGTCATCAGATTAACATCGACAGCTACTATCAACAGTTGCTTGCTCATAATCCCGAGAGTACAGTTGGCATTCTTAATCCAGGCGGTGCTACCTTTGGATATCAATCAAGGTAATCCTCGATTCTCAAAATGTCCTATACAACAATTTAATTTACACGTTCAGACACCCAAGGTCCCTCAATCATCAGGATCGTTCGAATTCTGCTCCGAATGTGTGTATAAACAACGTGAAGCTCGGTGGGAGCAGCAGTGAACAAAAACATCTCGGTCTACCGGCCAGCAAAGGTCCACTTCAAGTGAGTAAATGTTCATTTATTATAAAAACGGTGTTTTAAAGATTCGAATCAGTCATTCTTCCAGCCACAGTCTAGCCAGGAGCATTCGCATTCCACACAGGCATCGCCAACAAATACACTGAAACATGTAAAACGACAACGTGCCCGATCGGCTGATGAGAGCAACAAGAATTTACTTTCACCTCGAGATCATAAGTCCAGCGATGAGAATTGGGTAATATAAACTATGTTATACAAATATATACAGATTTAACCGTATTTTTTTAAATTTATAGATTATCTTGGCAGATGAAATTCTTATTGGACCACGCATCGGCTCAGGATCGTTTGGTACCGTGTACAAGGCTCACTGGCATGGTCCGGTGGCTGTGAAAACTCTCAATGTAAAAACACCGAATCCTGCACAACTGCAGGCATTTAAGAACGAGGTGGCCATGCTAAAGAAGACACGTCACTGTAACATTCTGTTGTTCATGGGCTGCGTGAGTAAACCTTCTTTGGCCATTGTAACGCAATGGTGTGAGGGCAGCAGTCTGTATAAACACATTCATGTGATTGAGACCAAGTTTACACTAAACACACTGATCGACATCGGACGACAGGTTGCCCAGGGAATGGACTATTTGCACGCAAAAAACATTATCCATCGTGATCTCAAGTCAAACAATATTTTTCTGCATGAGGATCTATCGGTGAAAATCGGTGACTTTGGATTGGCCACGGCAAAAGTTCGATGGTCCGGCGAGAAGCAGGCAAACCAGCCAACGGGTAGTATTCTCTGGATGGCACCAGAGGTTATTCGTATGGATAATCACAGTCCATATTCGTTCCAGAGTGATGTATATGCATTTGGTATTGTTATGTATGAATTGTTACTCGAGGAATTACCCTATCAGAACATAAACAAGGATCAAATTCTGTTTATGGTGGGTCGTGGACTTTTGCGACCAGATTTGTCAAAGGCACGCGCAGACTGTCCACAAATACTTAAACGTTTGTCCGAGGACTGTATTAAATTCATAAGTGCCGATCGACCATTGTTTCGATTAATTCTTAACATGTTTGAGAGTATGCTGCGTACACTGCCCAAAATCCATAAAAGTGCTAGTGAACCGAACCTCACGCAGACACAATTGCAAAGCGATGATTTTCTTTATCTTTGCTCGAGTCCTAAGACACCGGTGAATTTCCACAATTTCCAATTCTACAATGGGGCTATAAATATATAGCCCGCCGCCGATGCACTGATGGACACGATTGGGTGGCGCTATTTGGCTGTGTATTGAACGCAAGAGATGGGAAGTTTATAAAAGCAAAACACTGTATAAGAGTTTTGTAATAATGATTCCATCATCTCTTTTGATCTGATTCGGGCGCAGTGAATTTGTTTTTTTGTATTATTTCTGTTTGCATAGAAAATATTTAAATCAAATGACAAAAGTGTAGAGTATCTCGAATTATATGAGAATCCTCAAAATTTGTAGGCACATTTAGGTGCAACATTTTATATATTTTTTTTTTATTTCATATTATGTTTAAATGTACGGAACACGTATACACACAATACATACATATCAATTTATTCGATTTATGTTATATTTATTTATAGTATATATTTGTATATTTTTATTTGTTTTGAAAACTTGATGGAATATATTTTGGGTTGTTGGTGAAGTGCGGAATGGACAACACGAGCTTTTGTGATTATATTGTTTGTTTTTTAGGTTATATTTGTATATTATGTAGCTTGAGTTATTGTGCAAGAGTCTAGATAGGTCTTTTTTATTAAAATAAGTTTTTTTTATTTGAGATAGAGATATAAACTCTTATTTTATTTAATGCTACTGAATGCTTTTAAACATAACATTGATTTAATAATTATTTTTGCTTTGTTTCTTTAAAAAAATATCTTCATTAAATAAAAATGTCATTCATTAAAAATATAGGTAAATATATATAAGTAGATTAAAAAATAATAGGATACAATTAAAATTTAAATTATATAACATAAAATGCGTTCAGGTTCTAAAAAAGTCTTAGTACTGATACAAACAATGATAATCACTAGGAATTCATATAATAAAATCAATAGATCAAAATATATTACATGCATCCTCCATAATTCCATATATGTACCTCGTACAATGCCAGAATAAACACAAAGCTGACTAAGATTTTAAAATAATAATATTACATTACAAAATTGTTACAGTTTACTGGAAAACTTCTATAAAGAACATCCATTAATAAACACACAATTTGCGCATGTAGTTTTTAAGTCATCTTCCTTTATCTCTGTAATTCGGAATCTCTACTTTTATATAGTAAATTTTCTCTTTTAGTGTCTAGTTAGTTAGAATATATACTTTATAAAAAATATATGTATAATTAGGCATACAATCACTTGGCATAAAATGGCCTCTATACTCTGGCCTCAAGTATACATAAGCAAGAAACAATTTCTAGGGAATGGATGACACTCACACCTTGAAATGATATCACTTTAAGATGTAAAAATACTAACAACAAATCGTAACTAAGTGTACATAATAAAATATACAAAGAAGAGAAAAGTGAGAGGAAACAATGCTTTAAAATAATGAAAAAAAAAACTACTAATCCGAATAAAAGGAAATCATCATAAGTATAAATATTATAATTATTATTTTTATGTGTATTTATTTGTTATTATTATGTCTTCGGTTTTTATTTTGCAACTTCAATTTTATGTTTGAATTAGACGTAAATTTAGACACATCGTTTCTATCAAATGTATTATTATTTTGTGTAAATATATAAAATGTTAAAATTATTAAAGAAAATGAAAACAATATGTATTTTAATTCGAAGTGGTTGTTATTCATTTATTTGTATTGGAAACAGGAAATGGAACTATCGCGAGAGTTTATCGTGGATAGTTTAAAGTGACGACAGTTTAACGTGCGTGGGGATTATTTAACAGGAAGAATCTTTTAATGTGACATATAATGACAGATTAAAAAAAATGCAACTGCAGTTAGCAACTCTCCACCAAAAGTATAAAACACCGACACTAAGACGTTTTTACAATTTATCCCTGTGTACATTTAGGGGACATAATTGCACTTGCTTTGTCCAAATAATTGCACAAGCATTCAAATGCACATTTTAGCGAAATATAAATTATTAATTTCGAAAATATTTATAATTTGCAATTTAAAAATAATCTTATTATCATATTTAAATAAAATAACTGAATGTTGCGATAACTATATTAATTTTTAATATTTTATATTTTTACAATTATTTATTTCGCTATGAAATTTGCAGTATGCACAACGCAATAACAGAATTCCACCACTGCTACTAAAACTTTGTGTACACACAAGACACAGCACCAACTTCACTTTGATTTCAATGACATACTGATATTTTGACTATGTGTCAAAATAAAACTAATTTTACGATTTTGCAAATTGCATTTGCATTATTTACTTTATCCTTTAGCAGTTAGACCGAAATAATAAAAAGGCATCGGCAGAACAGGATGGATTTTCTAAAGAGTGGCCTCAAAAGTGTGCTGGGCAGTCCTGAGCCAGGCGAACAGCCGTCTGGGGCCGAAACGGTAATACGTCATATTGAAAGTGAAAAATTCTGCATTTGAAGGACTTCTCTGTAATTAGGTTGAACGTCTCGTGGATCGGGTAATATCGTCAACACATTTGGAAGACCGACGGGATGCGTGTCGAGCACTTAAATCTCTGTCGCGCAAGTATCGCATTGAGGTTGGTGCACAGGGTATGCCAGCTCTGTTGCAGATCCTTGAAGTTGATCGTGCCGATTGCGAAATTATTGGTTACGCCCTTGACACACTGTGCAATATTACGTCACAGGAACAATTCGACGAGGAAGCCGACAATCCCACGGTCTCGGTCAATGTCGGCGAGCAGTTCACCGAAATGCTAATTAAAGCCAAAGACAATGTCACGACTGTAATTAATTTTTTGGAGGAATTTGACTTTAAAGTGCGTTGGCCTGCAATAAGACTACTGACCTGTCTGCTGACCAACAAACCCAGAGATATACAGGAAATTGTACTGCTCAGTCCAATGGCTGTGTCGAAATTAATGGATATTTTGATTGATAGTCGTGACATCATTCGAAATGATGCTTTGCTTTTACTGATTCAGCTGACTAAGGGAAATGCAAATATTCAGAAAATTGTAGCTTTCGAGAATGCCTTTGACCGGCTCTTTGAAGTTATTCGCGAAGAAGGCGGTGCAGACGGTGGTATTGTCGTGGAGGACTGTTTGATATTAATGCTAAATCTATTAAAGAATAATTCCAGTAATCAACAGTTCTTCAAGGAGGGTTCGTATATTCAGCGATTAGCACCAATGTTTGTAATGCCACCGGAAACCGACGAAATTGGTCTGTCTCCGCAAAAAGTTTCTAATATACATTATATGCTGCAAATCGTTAGATCACTGGTCAGTCCAAGCAATTCACAAATTCATGTCTCCTCGTGTCAGAAAACAATGCGAAGTTGTGGTCTGCTAGAGGCTATGTGTAATATACTGATGGGCAGCGGTGTTCCTGCAGAACTACTATCGGAGACGATAAATAGTGTGGGCGAAGTGATACGTGGAGATATGACCAATCAGGACTATCTTAGTTCCGTAATGGCACCTAGCAATCCTCCTAGACCAGCAATTGTGGTACTTTTGATGTCAATGGTAAACGAGAAGCAACCGTTGCAGTTACGATGTGCTGTTCTGTACTGTTTTCAGTGTTATTTATATAGGAACGAAATTGGACAGACGAGTCTGGTGCAAACATTACTTCCTTCTAGTTCGGAGGTTTCAACACTGACGGCAGGACAGTTGCTTTGTGGTGGACTATTCAGTACAGACTCAATGGCAAATTGGTTTTCATCAGTGGCTTTGATGCAAGGCCTTATTGAAAATCCAGCACAAAAGGAACAATTGCTTCGAGTACTTTTGGCAACTGCAGCTGGAAGTACACCGATTTCGATGCTACAACAATGCACAGCTCTTTTGCAACAGAGTAATTATAAACTACAGAGTAAAATTGGAATTCTAATGTTGCTCAGCACGTGGCAGTGTCACTGTCAGTTAGCTGTAAAGGCATTTCTTTCATCACCGGGCAGTGTAGCCTTTTTAATAGCACAGATTAGTGCGAATGAGCATGATGAAAACGAGTATCTGGTACAGGGTCTCTGTGCTTTTCTAATGGGTATTTGCATACAATTCAACGATGACTCTGTGGAAAACTATCGACGGGACGATCTGTGTCAGTTGCTTGTCAAACGCATCGGTCTGGAGACATACAGTAAGAAATTAGGTGAGGTTTCGAAGCATGAAAGCTATAGTAGAGCTGCGAAGCAGCCACAAATAACGGCAAAGAAAGCGAGTGAATTAATGATGGACTTTGAGTTCTGCAAACTGTTCAAGGCTCTGGAAGCGGTGATTGTAAAAACAGTTAATGGCTTTGGCAACGAAACAAATCTTACGGAGTTAACTCTTAGTCAAGAAGCCTCTGGTCTGGTATCCCAGTACAAAAATATAATTCGTGAGCAGGACTATAAACTGCAGGTAACTCAAGACTTGCTGGATCAGAGCAAATCGGAAGCAAAAGATGTGCTTCAGCAGTTAACCGTTTCAGAGCAGACAAATGCACAGCTATTTGACCAGAATATTTTGCTAAAAGCACAGCTGGCAGCAGCCACAAGTAGTACAACACAATCGAGTACCGTCGTTGCTGACAAATCATCTGGTGCTTCTTTGGAAGCACAAGTGCAGTTCTATAAAACTGAAAATAAACGGCTGTGTGCCGAAGTTGAAGAGTTAAATGGAAAGTTGAATGAAGCACTTGAAATGACTGAGCAGAGTCTGAATTTGAATGAGATGGGACGCATGCGTAAAGATCAAGAAGATTTACTAGAATTGCTCACCGATCAGGTAAAATTTGTTTGTTTTTTAAAGGAGATACATTTTTTTAATATAATTCACGTTTATATAGGAGGCAAAAATTAATAAGTATCGGTATCAATTACAGTCACTCGGACAACAGGTGACGGACGATGAGGACGGCGACGAATAGAGCGATATATCCATCCGCAGTATATCCAAACATCCCAATAATATATTTATATTTAAATTGTATGTAAATATATATATATATATATATATAAACACTAGACTGGTCCTTAAAAAGGTTATTATTTTGTTCACCCTTTAAATTCAGCTTCTAATAAATGGAATTGTTCAAAATTTCAAACTAAAAGCATGATAATATTTATTTTTAAAATATCTAAAACTTAACTCATTTATATTTTTTTTTTCATTTTATTATCCTAAAGACTATCGGATTCAAACAAACAAACAAACCAAAAATCTTGTTAAAATAAAAAAAAAAAAAAACAGAAGTTAGTTTGAAATTTTGTACAAATTTATAGTTATTTGGACGTTAAGAGTTAATCTGGAGGCCGCCTGTATTGAAATAAATAATAACCTATTTATGGACAAGTCTAATATACACCTAATTTATACTTTTACATCTCTAGAATCCAGATCAAGACGATCAGTCCTAAAAAATAATATTTTCCGTATGGATTTTGTAATTTCAATAAGTTTCATAGTTAATATAAGCTATACATAAAAATAAAAGCCATTTAAAACAACATCAGTTAGTAAATTACCTACCTACCTATGCATGAGATAGCCTATTCTTAAATTTCATAGCCGGTGTTCCGCAGGGCTCTATTCTAATCTGGTTGCTTTAAAACATCTTTACGTCTGACTACGTCTGACCAACAACAAAACTACATTTTATTTATTTTTCACATACAAAGAGCAAAAATCGACTCATACAAACATTGACCCTCCTTGGCGAACCTAGCAAAAACCGAAACATACCTCGGAATCGTCTTAGATGAGCATTCCCCCTTTAGAAGCATCGAAAGACCTAGCTAGAGAATTGTACCCATTCACAGCTACACATCAAAGCTCACTATAGACAACAAACAGAGCACTGAAATGAATACTGGGTGTAACATCCTTGTAAAAACAACATGAAGATAGAAGTTCGAACACAGACTACCAAATTATCCGCGGTAACCTTTAATGTTGATGCTTTGTCTTATACACAAAGGTTCTTATTCAGGCATTTTCCTCAATGCAATCCTCACCATTGCATTAATTCTAAACTCCTAAACTAGCATAAAAACACAATAATTTTTTACACTTTTTTTATTATTATTAATACATTTATAATGAATATTTCTCACAAATAGATATTAACGAATTCTGAATGAAAACGTTTAAAATAGTACATTTATATGTTACGTGCTAGGGTAGAAAATAAGGACAATTTTAAAAATTGGAAATACATGACGAAATCACGGCTGGAATATTAAATAGATAGATTGACCAAAATGTAGACACTTACAGATATGATGCTAATCGATCAATAACACAGACGACATACAAATTTTAATTACGAACATTTATACATTATTTTTTTTATTACGAATATTTATTAATTAAAATATTACATAGGTATATATTTTATATATACTTACATAAGAAAATTTATAAAATGCGCATGTTAAATTATAAATGACAATTTTATTTGTTTTTTTTTTAATAATTATTTTTGTCCAAAATTAAGCGTTTTAGCTAGAGACGTATAGATCTCAATCCAAGTATTGGATTCTTAAAAAAATTGTATCTTAAAAAATTCGTTAATTCTTTTGGAATTTCGAAAGTAGTCAATCGCATCAGATTTGTATAATCACTTGATTCAGGATTCGCTTCGAATACAGTTTTTCGAATCTTATTACGACACAGACACTTTAGTGACTGTAATCCATTTGCTACATCTGGAAACTGTTCAATTAAAATTGGATCAGTGAAAGAATGGCTCAAAAATGAGGAAACATCAACCAAAAATGGCAATATATATTTAGGGTTTTTACATGTACGCAACGTTTTTTTCCAATTAGTAATTAAATTGTATTCGCATAGAGACTTCATGAAATCATACGCAACATACTTTTCTTGACGTAGAAATGTATGGAACTCCCTCTGAACGCATTCAGCCACAAAATTGCTCGTACATGACTTCATCAGCAATGTCGGCAATACTTTATAATATATATTCTGGTATTGAGCATAGAGTAAGTGTAAGGTAGGCAGTAAAATTATGCCATCCTTTAACTCTTGGAATGTGTAAGGATGCAAAGGATTGAATTTATCTTCTTGTAGCAGTAGTATAATTATATCGAAAACTCTGATATGATATGAACCGATGAATTGTAGAATTTGTAATATATTTTTTAATGGGTGCTCACTGCTCACCATGTAGACGTTAAATATTCTATTGATTGAGGAACAAATAAAAGCATCTTTGGGTTCCTGCATTGTAAATACACGAAAGTGAATTAAATATGACCAAAAATTAAGACGACTTATGTAAGTCTTTTCGTCCAATGTAAATCGCATCAGTTCTTCGATGCACTGCAAATGGTAGTCTATAAACATTTCTTCTCCTTTACCGAACAATTCCACACCAATGCGAAGAGAATCAAAACCATTGTTATTTTTTATACCTGGATCACAATCGGTTATATACAGTAAATGCACTAGAATATGAAAATTTGAATTTCGCATGGCTAGAAATAGACAATGTTCGCCATCTAGATCACAGTAGTTTACTGAGGCTCCGTGATCAACGAGTGACAGCATAACACAAATATTAGAACCGTATTTGCACGCATCAATCAATGGACTAGTTTTTTCGTTATTCAGGCAGTTTACCAGTTTCGGCTCTTTTTTTATCAACATATTCACAATTTTTAAATTATCATTGGGGTCTACCATACTTCTATAGGCCTGGAATAATGCAGTTTCTCCCTCATAATTTTTAAGGAGTACCTTAATTTTTGGTTGCTCAAGCAATAGTCGAACACATTCCGTGGAACCGCTTCTGGCGGCAAAGTGAAGAGGAGTCCAATTGTGATTATCCTTTGAATTCAGCTCGTTTTTGCATCTAATCGGGTCGGCCAATATCTTTTCCACTTCCTTTTCTAAACCCAATGAGCAAGCTTTTAGTAGGCTCATTGATTCGGCGGTCGACTGTAAATAGGAATATATATATATATATATATATATTTTTTTTTGATTTAAACCGTAAAGAATATATAAAAATATTTAAAATATCTATTTATACAATTATATTACCATTTTACTTTTTTTGCATTAATATTTTATCAAATTATCAAAATATATGTTTGTCAGGTTTAAGCATTTACAAACAATCAATAAATTGCGATTTGCGTACTAATCGAAAATTTGCAAAGGGAGGACGCAAACAACAACAATCATTAAGCTTTCGGTTTTACCACGACGTGAAGTTGTAGCTGATTCTTGATGATGCAAAATTTTAAGTTTTTAAAGTGGTTTTGCCCATGTGGCCAGGGTGGTTTTCTTTTTTTTTTATTTTATTATTATTTTGTAATTATTGATATTATTAAAAAAAAATCTTTTGTGTATTTTTGGATGTAAAACAAATGTAATATAAATAATGACGCTACGAGTCCTTACATTTTGTAGTGCATCTTGCAGAAATTCGTGCAGTTTTACTTGGTTCTTGAGACGTTCATGTTGCTCAAGGCCATGGTAATGATTGTAATTGCGACTTCACTTAGGTTGTTTATGAATCTTGATCCTTTTAAATTTTATGTGTCGGCAACATTGTGTTGTATTTATTTTATAGTCATTTGCTTCCATGCTAGTTAGGAGAGCTTCGTGTCTTTACAACTGGTTCTCTGCCTGTTCCAAATTTACTGGTGTATCATCTTTACGTGATAGCAATTCTTGATGATTTTCCCACATTTGATGGATTTCCTCCAAGCATACAGGACTGGGAGGAACTCCAGTCGTTAACGTAGGATCCTCAGTTTTAAGATTTCGATATCCTAGAAATAACCATAACTATAGCCATAGCCGAGTGGGTAAACGCGTTGGCTAGTTTATGGGAGGTCGCCGGTTCGATCCCGGCCGGCAGAATATAAATATAGCAAGATAGATCTCGGTGCATGGAGATATCTAACAGTCTAATGGAGCGTTATCTTAAAACACCACAAAAATCTCTCTTTACGTTATACAATGTGTTTTACAGAAACAATTTTGTTTTATTGTACAAAACCCAAAGTTTTAAGGCCACTGTTATGTGCTACAGCGTCGCGAGGGATATTTTCGTTGTTGTTGGGATGCGAGCGCAAGACAAGAAAGTACCGACAGCACGGTCATCGCTCTCGCTCGGCACAAAATCAAACTACACAAAGAAAAATCTCATACGCGCCGCCATTGAAAACACACACCGCACGTCGGGCGACTGTGGTTCATTTTAATTTCGAAGTTTGGTGCGGCAAACGTGCTTCGAATTGCACGAAAAGTGTTGTGCACGGTGCCCCAAGTGTTGGCCCCTGCATTTCGGCCCCAATTACATACTGTATACGAGCGAAGCATTGCTGTTTTGCATAGTGTTTAGTTTCGTTATTTTTTTTCGTGCGCCTCTTCCCCCCGCTCTCTTTCTGTGCAAGAAGAAGTGCAGCCCCGCCGTTGACGCGCGATATTGCATTTGTGTGCGTGTGCTGAGCTATAAAGTGTATACGTGTTAGTGCTTAGTGTGCGTGTGTGTTGGTGTTGCGCGCAAGCACAGACGACGCAAACCCAGAAGGTGTTGACAACACAGACGAAAAATTCAATAGCCCCGGCAGCTAATTCCAGACGATTGCTCGACGTAGGACATTCGAGGTGAGAATTGTGACTTTTCGCAAAAGTTCCGTATGAAAATTATTTCATAGAAATAAGTTGAAGTAGTTTTTATGATTATCATAGTGTGAGTTTTTTGTTTTGGGAAATTGTTTGATGAAATGTCAAAAACTGATTGAAGTTTGACGAGTTTGAGAGAGTATATGTGTGCGTACGCGCGTTCGTGTAAATACGTCGATATTGTACACTCGCAGATTTTATCGAAACTGGTCGAAACGAAAACTAGCAACAAATAGAGCACACTTTATAATACAAAATCTCTGCCGGAGAACTGCATTCTAAAATATGTGTGTGTGCTTTGTGTTATCTTTTAAATTGTAAATTGTAATCTATTTTGTTTTATCAGCTATCGCACTTTATTCGCTTAAAGTAAACCACATTCCATTTAATATTAAAATCTACTATCGGTCGATATCATAATTTTGTTGCTTATATTAAATTTTCGTTGTATTTGCATCATAGCTAAATTAAAACCCGTATTTTTTGTTATATTCAAGCTGTGATTTCTTTTTCTTAAAGCTTGTGTTCGAGAAGCAATTCCTTAATCTCATAATCCGTTTAGTAAATACATTAGACATTGGATATTTATGGTTTTGCTGTGCCAGGTACATTTATCTTAATTTGACTTGTATAATTGTATTATTGGGGTGATTTTGCCAAGGGTTGTCTGGATTAGTTTGGTGTGCATCTGTGCGTTGAATACTTGGTAAACATGTCTATATTCGGAATGGACAGTATTTTATGGATTTTAGTTTTTTTTTTATAGTTTTTTACGTTTAATTATATAACTAGGATATTTATTTAAATTTAACATTAAATTTCAGAACATATTCTAAAAATGGACGAACAAAGTCGAATGATGGCACATGCCGGTGCCTTGATGGGATCACAGGGCTACGGAATGCCAGGACAAGGTGATGGTTCACAGTCCGGTGAGAATGAATCGCGCAAACAGGACATTGGAGAGATTCTGCAGCAGATCATGAACATAACAGAGCAATCGCTGGATGAGGCTCAGGCACGCAAGCACACATTGAATTGTCATCGTATGAAACAGGCTCTCTTCTCGGTGCTGTGTGAAGTCAAAGAAAAAGCAGGTTAGTCACATTAAAATGCACCGTAATAAAAATGTGTGTGTTTGTATTGCCGATACGCTCTAAAAATACACTACATTCTATGTAAATAAACAAATATCATATAAATGGTGGCACACAAGTGCGTGCGTGTATGTATTCGCTGAGGTTACTCTAGGATAAACAGGCATATTTGTTCACACATGTTTACAATTATTTTAAATCTCGTTCTTTAAAACGTACTGTGTGTGTGTGTGTGTGTATTTCTTAAGAAGTTGACTTCTTATATTATACCGAAACAGATTATATTGTTTGCTACCTGCTCACCACTACAAGCGAAATATCAATCGCACAGACTCACACACATGCACGCACCACAACGTCTGTGAGGATATAATATAGGGACCACGCAGCCACAAGCATAAGATTTGCATATATTTGCAATTCCGTGTTGTTTGCATCTCGGCTTCTTGAGCACTTTTATTTTGTTTTTGTTCGTTTTTCGATTTTTTTTAGTCTTCTTCTGCTAATCCGTTTATTTATGCTGCTTATATCCAGTGTAAAATGGTAAATTCAATACAGTATACAATATACATATAATATGTATGTATCAATGCTGTTTTGCTGGCCATGTTTGGAGACGGCATGCGGTGCACCGTGTGGGCAATTATATGAATGCAGAAATGCAATTGGATTCGCGAATCGGTATAATTATGTAAATGCGTTGCGTGTGCACATGCGCACACAGACGACGAATTGCGAGCGCGCGCACTTTTGTGTGATTTTTGACGTGTTAGCCGATTCGAGAACTGATTTTTTATATAATTATAAAAAAAATCAAAGATCATTTACCGATCTCCTTCAATTTTCCGATCCTTCTTTAAAAATTGGAACAGATTTTTGTTATAGAGGGAATAATTTTATTTTTTTATTTTCAGTGCACTTCTTTCTTATAACTAAAAATGTAAGATTTCAATTAAAATCTTAAAACCCTTATAGAGTATGGGATCATTATATATATATTATATATTATTATTTTTTAATTTATTTTTTCAAGAATATACATCCTAGACGAGCCAAATACCGTTTCTTTGCGATACTAATTATAAATATCATCAAAACTGTAAAATGTCCTATTCAATTTCTGCATTCGGCTGACACCTCTCCTTTCACATACATTACATTTATGGACAGTTTATTACTATTATTTTGTATTACAAACGCAGCACGCGCGTTTTCCCAATGCCGATCGTAATGTTCAAGTGGCCATAAAAATGTCTCTCTCTCTCATTAAACCACTTTACCGCAGTGCATTGCATCGTAAATCATTTCCAAATTTGGAAGAGAATCCTTTATTTACATTTTCAAGTATATATTTACGATACCTTTCCGTAAGGGCTTCCCGAAATCAGAAGATCTTGTAAAAGTACCACACAAATACTATTTAGTTTAGCTTGAATGTTATTATTATGAGCCCAAGATCGCTTTTTTATGTCCGTTTTTGTAACCTAA
>JANSTU010050501.1:0-21552 GCA_027564075.1 Bolitophila hybrida
ATATATATATAAAAATAGCCTTTAATGAGATTCGCTGATGCAATTAACTAATATAACGCATCGTAACATAAGCTTTATATATCCATATAATTATACATATATAGAATATTACTCATATTTTAAATGCTCGCAAATCATGCACTTTGGTATTCGAACAATTCAAAACAAACGTTTCAAATGGGCGTGCATTGCATATTGTTGTGAATGGAGAGCAGACACGCGCATATTTAGCTATATATATACATATTAAGCTGTTTACTAAATCGTTTCTATTGGTATCACTTAGCGAACAATAGAAATTCCAATCATTCTCTCTGTATAATGTGTGCCTCTTTGTATTGTTTATATATAGATTTATTATATTTCTAAGGCACATCCAGCAATACTCGAATTATGCTTAATTAACAATGTTTTTTTTTAGTTACTCACGCAAAATCATAATATTATCATATTCTATACCTAGAATTCTTTTGAAATTCAGAAAACTTCAAAACAAACGGATGCCACACAAACGGTATTTTTAAGCTGATGGGCACGCACGCAATTATATATATATATATGTCTATATATTTTGCAACGTGTGGTTTATCTACGGTCTCCTTCTAGGAAGCCAAGTCAGTGTTTTTAATGAGTCAATTATATGCGTGTGTGCAGTCTGTCTGAATATATACATATATTGCGCTAAACACTAAGCCATTGTTTACAAAATAAGAAAAAGGACACCCGCCCCGAGCAAGGTGCACTCACTGTCACCCCCATATATAACCAGTTGTGGCAACTCAATTCGGGCAATGTATTTTAATGTTTATTGCATAAGATATTTGTCAGGGCATGCGAGCGGTGACGGACCAACATACAAGATATACCCGGTAACCAGGTAAGGTATTAATGTCCTGTGGTGTGAGCAATTTATGCGATGAACAATGTTCACATGTTCACCTGTGTAATATATCTACACAGTTGTAAACGACAACTTTATGTATTTCGCAGATATGCGATAAGAACTATGCTCTGTTTTTTTTTGTTTTTGGTAGCGTACAGTCTCTTTGTACGTGTGTCCTTTTCGAATTATTGAACACGACTTTTTTGGTGCATATAGTGTTCGAAACAATGCACCATATATATAAGATAAAGGAGTCGTGCTCGCACACGCATTGTCTTATTAAAACATATTTACAGAAATCTTGTACAGCATTTTTTCCAGCGAATTGTGTGTATGCGTTTGAGTTTTTGTAAACATAAATCAAATATCGGACAATTTGCAATTTGTTGGTAGATCAAAACCGGGATAGCACTTGTTTTTTGGTTGCTGAATTTATTTTTAGACAATCGAGCACGATTTTCGTGAAATATAAATAAATTTTTTTTACATTTTTTTGAATATATATTGTGGATTTGGCTACTTACCGAAGTTATAAGACGCCATTTTTTTGTAAAGCACACGTACATCTGTGCTTCTTCGATGAACATTGTGAGTTTTAATGGCCCTTCGAGGAATCCTTGAGGAACATGATTGGCAATCGTTACGGTTTCTGAAAAAATGTAAATAATGGACATTAGCGAAATATTATGAAAAATACTTATTATTTTCGGAAGAGGCTAATAATTTATTTTTTTATATTTAATTACTATTTTTTAGTATAATTTAATTGGCTCGCTTATATTCAATTGTAGTTATATATATATAAATATTAAAATAAAGGTGTAATCTTATACTCTAAAATGTGTTTTTCTTTAGGGCACACACATTCATACATCTTGTAGTTTTAATTTAAAATAATCGCCTAGACCAACACACAAATAAATCAGAGTAATCTTACTTAAATCCACTATTTGGTCTGTTTTAGACGATTTTAGAATTTACAATTAGTGCGAAATGTGCTGAAAATGATGACACTTTCAGCACATTTCGCACTAATTGTAATTGTAAACTCTAAAAACTGTTATTAAATGTTTATTGATTAATTCACTTACAATCGAAAAAAAAGTTGCTGTCGTGATTTTTTTAACATTATTTCATTGTTTTTTTAATTTCCAGGGATTGAATTTAAAAAATATTAACATTTAATATATTTAATAATGGTCGCACTTTGCGGATTTATTTAAGCTTTAAATAAAAATGGTTAGTTGAGCTGCTTTTCGAGCTCCGAATCAGGACACAGCAAAACAAGATTTATTTATACATTTTCTCTATTACCCTAAAAGAGATCGTCTCCGCATCATACAACATAAGAGATAAATGTGATAAGGCTTCAACATGTTAGTCAAAATGTTAGTAAAAGGGGAGTGGTAAAGGAGTTAAAGGGAATGTCATTAATTTATATAATTAAAATTTGATAGATCTTTTCCAAAAACTTTTAAAAAGACAAAAAATAGTGTGCTCCCGAATCTAGTTTCAACACGAAATTTCATTCAGTTAAAACTATTAGAATGGCTTTCTAGAGTCTTTCTTATTGAATATTTCGTTAATAAAACAATCATTGGAAATGGCAAATGGCATCTCTAAAATATAGTATTTCACCTTCGTCCCCTTAAAAATATAAATAAACCTATATTTTTAATTTCAAATTTCCAAGATAGATTATTCAATTTCCTCATTTAAATGATAGCCTTTCAATTAATACAAATACTCCTTAAACTCATATTTTTAAAAACGAAAGTTTACCTCTTACTTAAATGGGGAAATTTGCTCTAATTGTAATAATATGTTTTTTGTCTGTTATACTCCAGCCTTGTTTTCATTATAACAATTCGGAATATAAAAATAAACAAGGCAAATATAATTTATTGTTGTTTTAAACCTGCATAGTGTATTATATTTATATTGATAAAACGTACTTCCGTTTTTTTTTATTTTCCCATGATAATTTTTTTTTTAAAAGAAAAAGCTTAAATTTTTATCGTCTTTTGTTACAACTTTTTAGAATCATTATCATTATTTTCTGAGTAATATTTAAATAATTTGATTGAGAAAATAAATAAAAAAAAACTATATTATAAGTATTGCTAATTCAAATTATACGCGATTGAGGCATAAATATTTATACGTTATGTATATTTTACATTCAATAATATTTTGTATTAGTTCGATTACCGTGTATTTATAAAAACGTACATCACTTGAATTACAAATTATTCCTTGAGATTATTAAATTTATATTTCTTCAAAAATAGACAATATATTATTTATAATATACAATTAAATATACATAAATTTTATCATTATTTCCTTCAATATAACAAATATTTGTTTTTGGTATTTATTTAAATATCCTGCAACCCATAATTAAGGTTTCGGAAATAATGCCACCCAGTCGCACAGGCTCCAAATTGCATCCCATAATTAATAGTCTATACAAAATAACCGCGTTGATAGGTCGATGTCGACATTTCAAAACAAACATAAATAATGCAGAGCCTAGCCTGATGACCTAAATATTGTATTATAATATATGTGTATAGCAAATGAGTTTATTTTTATATCTAAAAAAATGCCCCATATCACTCGAAACCAATTTAAAGCAATTAACTTAGATTATTGATTTCACAAATTTCACAAAACAAAAAAAATAAGGTGAGCGATCGCGCACGCGCAGACAAATTTAACATAATAACGTGCGCAGATCGCTGAAAATAGGCCAATTAAAGCTGCTGGTTTCGAACGGTGTTGGTGGTCCCGATTACACAAACTCTCACAGACACATATTAGCTGCGTGTACAAATTGGCATTGAAATTCTCTTTAAAAGGTCCCGATTGAGGATGCGTATATCAGACAATGACCATTCAATCACAGTATGTCAAATAGAAAAATACAATAATAATTGATCTGTATTCAAAAGCCCAGTAAATATTGATCCCTAGAGAGTGTACACAATGCGCAATACGTCACACAGGATCTTAAATCCCTTTTTTCGAAATCCGTTTACGAAAATTAAACGGAAAGCCTTTCTTTTTATAAAATTCTCTTTGTATATTATATAAAAATGTGACAAACACACAGAGGTAGAGAGAGTGTGTCTGTGCGCACGACAAAAAGATGAAAGACGATTGATTCGGATTAAGTCACATTTGAATGGTTAACGAGCACAGCCGCCGCGTGAAAGGGTTTTTATATTTTATGTACTGTTCTTTTGATATACCTATTCAAGCTGCATATTGAATTTAGACTACCAGACCGATTTAAAAATAGAAAATAATAGAAAATACTCACCTTCCGTTAAAGAATGCGCATTTATGAGTCAGCTTAATACATATTATTACCAGTGGTAATTTCGTTTTTGTTCAACTGGTGATTTATTGCGGACACACAGAATTCGACCGAACTGTCCTTCGACCCTTGTGTATCCTTGATATAATGCATACCCAATTTATAAGCTGGTATAGTGCAAATCAATAATAATTTATATTTATGTTGTTTGTCGGTTTTGAGATTTGATTGTAGGTTTCCCAAAACAGCATCAAGTCTTTTGTGAAATTCGGCAGGCACAGGTAACAAACAAACAAAAATGCACGCGTGACGGTTTAAGGCTTTTTCTGGCTTATATCGCATGTATAGAGAAAGTGCACATTATATTCTTCTATAATTTGCAATAAATATCGCCTGAAAATTCAATTGAATCAATACCATACACTTATACAAATGACCCGTATTATATACAAAATTTATAATAAGCGTATTGCGCCTGTCTAGATTATATATAATATACTTCCGTCATGTCCAACACTCTGCGAGCTTACATCCTCGAGCGGTGTGTTCTCACTGAATTAATTGGCACTAACACCTTTCCCACCGATATCTTGAGAGTCAATTGATTTCGAACTACATGCGCACATGTACTGTGCTCGCGCGCGCGCTTTGCACAAGCGTCTTGTCTGCGTGCGGATAACATACACAATAAATAACTGCGCGGTGCTCACGAAATTGCAAGAAACAAACAGATGTTCCGCCAGGAGTAACCGCATTTAAATCAATAAAGAGCAAGCCACCTTTTTTTCCGAGTTTATACATTTGCTGGTTATATTGAAGATTTTAAACACAATCTTCGAGCAAACCTTAATCCAAACATAACCCGGGGAGTCTTTCTTATGCGTATATACATTTATAAAAGGAGCGCACACGCGGAGTACTCGAAAAGATTTATTGGGTTTATTTAATTGTGTTTATATGAGCAATATCGAAACGTTTGTGTATGTATATGTGTTGATCCACCCACACAATAAGTGCGCTCAACATATCTATACTCAGAGCGACTATAATATTGAGCTGATTAATATTGAACAAATTGCATAAATATTGGCAATACTTTGTGCGATGTGCACACAAATGAAAGCATAAAACATGCATATATGAGACATATGAGTTCATTTCAAAAGCGCATATTATTATTTATTTGCTTTGCGATCTCAGCATACAGTCTATGTGTATTTATGCTTTTAAATTGCATTCATGTTTAAGTCACGTTGTATTTGTGTGAGGACTGAGGAGTTGTTTTAGTTCTTTTGTGATTGTATAATATATGCAGACTGCGCGTCTTCATGTATTCATTAAATGGGGACACGAAAATGCAATAGATTTGAAGAGTCATAACAAACACTCACTTATTGAGCTGTCGGAAAGTTACTTAACTGGTGTGGTGTAAGTATGCATGTGTTTGCTTGAAACTTTGCGAACATTTATTAAATAGAAGAAAACTTTGTTTTTTTTTATATTCACTGTTTACACTGTTTTAAATATGCTATATATCATAGCATAAGTAAAACAGTGTAAACAGTGAACGATTTTTGTTTTCTAAATAAATGGAATTGTTTTATTTTGATGGTTTTTTTCTTGATAAAGTTGCTCCATCACGCATGACAATAACATTTGTCCTATTTTACTTGACAGTTTGCCAACAGCTCGTTGGCCCAACATCAACCATTTGTTTGACTTATACAGTAGACTTTGTATACGAATTAGTGAAAACATACAGTCATAATATAAGTAATTTAATTTTTATTTTAATTTTTTTGATAAAAAATTGCGCGCAAAAATGCAAACGTCGGGGAAGGTTATGGCCAGCAAATTTTAGTACTAACTTGAGAAAGACAGAACCTATTACGTAGCGTTATTGGACCGGTTTAACAATGACATGAAGACAAGACAAGGCCGCATATGTCAAAGAAAAAATGCTCTTTCACCACGATTTTTATCAAAAAGTTTGTGTTTTTATCGTATATACCTACCTATACCTAGAAATCATAATTTTTTTACAAAAAAAGTCGCCAATTTCCACACAGAGGCAGAATGCACAGTAGTGCAAATGTGTTTGAAAAGCCCTGCAAAATGTCGAACACGCCAATTCAGATAAAAAAATGTATGCAACAAAATACTAAAATAAAAACTAAAAACATTAATGAAAAAACAATGGCCATGAATTTGTACGTTATTGCAGTCACCTACATAACATATCATAGAAAAATATATGTGATTTTTTTTTTAACCAAATAAAATTTAATCTTGGAATATATTAATACAAAATATTAACTTATTTACAAAACTAAGGTAAATTAAAGAATACAATTCAGTTTGCTATAAAATAATATTTTAAACCTCAAAATTGTTCATGTGGTTTTGGTTTTATTAATAATTCACGCAATAAGTGCGCTTACTAGTACATATAAATGGCAATAAAATCAGAAAATTAAATCAGCCAAATGCAAAACTAAGTGTTTTTTGTGTCTCAGAGTGTGCCTAATGATATACCAACGGCAGGCTTTAGCACAGTGAAAATCTATTTACTTTCATATTTTCTGATACAAGAATTTCCAAGTGACTGCAGATCCGCACGGTCTCTATGCAAATCGGGACAACCAAGATCTTATGTAAATTGTCCAATTCGTTTATGTGATATATAACAACTCCTATTTTATCTAATTCAACCAGTTTGATTTTAGAATGGAATAGCGTTCACCTCCTCGGAACCTATTTCTTGATTTTAGCTGACTACCTTAAATCATTTCAATTTTTGTACAAAGTTAGATGGTACCTTGGAACCTGTTTTTCACTAATTGACTTTTTATATACATTTCAATAGTGACAGCTGCAACTACCTAAATAAATAAAAAAAATGCACCTAATTTGGGATTCATTCCAATTTTAGCTGACCATACTATATATAGCATACTGTATAACATAATTATAAAATGTACAATTTTTTTAAAACACCTGTAAATATATATTTCGGATTGTATCTGACTTGTTTGGGTTCATTTCCACTATCTTGGGAGATTATAGACTGGAGTTTTTGCGTTATGTTAAGTCATTAAAAATGCTTTGAATCATGTACCATATTCGCATGTATGTATATGTAGATATACCTACATAAAAGCTACGGACTATGGTAAGTGCGGTTTTAACTTTTACCATGTGTACTTATGTACGGGCCCTTTTTGTCCAACCCGACTCATAAATTCATTTAAATCCGTATGTATAATGTTGTACGCACAAATGGCAAGAAAACATTTATAATATTTGCATGCTTAAGCACACACACACACTTGCGAGATATCTGCACAAATGCGTGAAAATGCAAGGTGCGCAAAAAAACAGGTATAACATACATCTTTGCATCATAGCTTGTTGCATTGAGAATTTACAGTAAATATGTATAGGTGTTTTGAGCAAACAAACGTTCTTAGCTCAAATGCCCTTGCGGTTTATTGGACATCCTAAATAAACTGCAACGACCGACGAACAATATTAAACGAACCTCTATCTAAGAAACGAACACGTCTGCACATTTTATGCATAATTTTGTTATGTTAGCCGATTGCTGGTCTTTTTTTTAATAGAAAGAATCTTTGCCCACGCGCAAAGTAAGAATTCGGTGATTATACTTATAGAGATATATTGCAAATATTTTGTTTTCGTTTTAGCCGCAATTTCTTGAGATTATTATTTACTATATGTATATTGTATATATATATATATATATATATATATATATATATGACGCTGTGATGCTGTGCCTGAACTCGCAGTGCACTTAGTAAAAACTGTGTAAATACAAAACACTTACATAATTATGTTTAATATACAGAGTTTTACATTTAAAACGTGCTTTATGTATGCACAAGAGTGTATGTGTGTGTGTGTAAGTGTTATTTTGTTTACAAATCGTTCATAGTTCTCGCACAGCTCATATTCTCGGAATTGAGGCGATATATTTGTGTTCGGTGTTTCGCGCCTTTTGCGTCGTCGTCGTCGTTGGACGTGAAGAAGATGAAAAATACCTTAGAAACGTCGCTAGTCGTCGTATGGCGCCATATAACAACATACTAACACACACTATACTCGTGTCAAATAATTCATAAACTACAAATTTGTTTTCACACCTCATTACCAAGTTTCTTATTATAATTAACGCTTTGCAGTGCACGACGCAACGTTCATAAATATTTGGGAATCTTTTCAAAAGCGCGATTTTCGAGATGCGCCTTACGCGGATTATCTATATATTTTCGTTTTATTGCACTTTAATGAATTAGGCACATTACTTAAAGCTTAAGAGGTGAACCAAAAGCAAGCGGCTTCTGTGATTTTAAAAAATCACATCAGAAAGGTACCCGCATAGTTTATACAATCCATATCGATAACAAAATTATACCTAAAAGTATAGACAAACAAAGGCGCATTCCGTTTATACAAATTTACTCTTGTGAAAGTGCATAAATTTCTTATCACATTTAAAATTGTTATGTTTTATTGCACAATAATGAAATTTACACACATTTCATGGCACTTATCGCAGATTATTAAAGACAAACATATAAATAAATAAAGTACTATACACAGAGAGAGCCCATATATCCCTCGCGTCCGCCGTGCAGGTGTTAGGTTACCTGGGCCGACAATTGATATATAGTATAAATACACTTTATGATATTTTTTGGGTGTTGATGATTGACTGACGCAATATATGAACTTTGGATGTTATATATTTATGTTTGTTTACTTTGGAGTCACGGTGTTTTAGTACATTTGCAAGTGATCACAAGTAATACAACCGCTGATATCAACTGTGATTAAAACTTTTGAAATATGTTATTTATTGTTTTGATTAATATTAAATACTAATGCTAGATTATTTATTTAAATAACATTGTTGCTAGTCCTTTTGAATGATGTTCAATATATGTAAATGTTTTCATGTTAATTTTTGGAGCTTCTATTAACTAGATACTTTTTAGAAACAAAATTTGATTATAATTATTTAATATACAAATAAAAAAATTATAATTTGTGTATTGTTTTCTTAATGTACGACTGATATGATATTATGAGAAATCCATTCAAAAGCTTTAAAAAAGTAAATACTTTGTCAATTGAAACTTTGGATGTACAGCACTCGCCAACTGAGCAGTCGTGTCAAAGGTGTATACTTTATGTGAAAAAATGCCAGTCGTGGGAAACGACAACTTATCTATAATAATAATAATAAGCAGGTTGAGAACGATTTTTATTTTATTTGTTATTAGGAATTTTGATAGGAATATTTCCTAAAAAACATAATTTATAATAGGAAAACAAAACAAATAAAATTTAACCAAAATCAAGTTTCTTCTTGATAGGACTTCGAGCTGATGAATATAGCAAATGCGGAAGCAATTATAAATTTAAACATTTGAACAAAAGCTTTTATCGACCGAGGTGGTGTTTAAAATATCATTAAAGATAATAAAAAAATCGAATTTGAGAAAAGTTTGAAATGTTTATAAATTGGATAATGTCGTCTGGGTTTAGAATGCTTGAGTTGAAAACTTGATTCCTTGAACCGATACATAACTTATCACAGTATCTACGACATTGGGTAAAGTTCGTGGCTTTTTTGGAGTTTAGAGTTTAGGTCAAGATGGTATGACATCGACTAGCATTAAAACAATCTAGAAGTATTATTTTTTGTTATAACACTGTCAAAGTTACAATCGTTACATTTTCCACTCAGGTTTGATTAAAAAAGATATTGAATCCTTCTGCATTGGTAATTGGGTAAAAGTATATTCTGTATTATAAGTAAACCACTTCCTGGACAATCTATATCCCAGATTTCTTCAAAACTGTTCACAGAAATTTGATATCATATAATCAAATCAAAATCGAAAAACCCTCACAAATCGAACTATAATTATTTATATGAAAAAAAGCTACCGCACGCAATCAAAACAGCTTCTCACGCGTGCGCACGTATCCTCCAGAAAAGCAACAGCTAATTATCCCATAGATTTGTTACTTTTACCAGTTTATAATTTTAAATGTCCACTTATTTCACAATTCATTTATAATACAATTTCATTGTATATTCTCTTACATACACCGAATATTATATACAAAACCCAGCATCATATATAATGAGCTATACATTTCATTTAGTTGCGCACGCGCATATTTACACGCCCACGTTTGATGGGCACACGCACTGAAGTGACAGGTTGTTTAACGTCGTGCTTTAATATAATACAACGCAACGCGATCAAGTGAATTGTTTTTTTCCTTCATCTGTGATCGGTATCTTTTGAAATATATACACCAACATTACTGTATGGAAAAAAGATAATTATAATCGAATTCAATATAAATGATTCGTAAAGTTACGCGCGCAATGATACCGTTGGGACAGCGCACGCGGAAAGTGATCGCGAAGCGTGTTAGGCGCTCGCACTCTGCTTCATTCAAATTAGACTGTGTGATTGTAGACAACGTGCATGTATAAATATTATTTCAGGTCTGTGTGGTATTGACAAATCAATTTCATAGAATATATACAGATATAGCTTGTCCGCAACGATCGATGGCATGTGCATGGTTATAAATGTTCCTAGGTGGTGCGTTTTCACCGATCGATCGCTGTGATCACGTCTGCGTACACAATTTTATTTAATTAACTGAACCAGCCGTACCTACGGTAGATTTATTCGTATACATATGTATGTATAACAAGCGATGCATATTTACAGAGTCTGGGCATTTAAGGAATTCAGAAAAAACCAAGACATTGTTGATCGCACCTAACTGATTATTGCGAGAATATAAATGTTGTGACATATGCGTATGATAGAAGTGCGCATAGATATATGTTTAGCTACTATGTTGCGGTATTTGAATTATTTATCGAGAGAACATCGTGATTCTTTGTTTATTTCTCATCAAATACCTATGTGAAATAAATACAACTATAAGGAATAATTTAATAAAAATATTTTTTTTTTGAATCAAACAGATGAGCATAATCGTAAAAATGACTCCTCATTTTGATATATAAACACGTCTACATCAAAAACATATATATGCTTTATATGCACCATCATTTTAATATGCTGAAAAGGTTCCATCGATTTTCCTTTGAATTCAATTTCTATCAAAGCTTTTATACATTTATTCTATTCACCTATATGTGTTTTTATTTATATATTATATAATTTATATGACGATATTTTTATACTCGTGTGTGTTTTGTGGACATTTTATGTTAACATCTTCTTTTACTGCGCTCATCATGTAGCTTTTATAATGTTCAGCGAAGGAAATAGGGTCAGATATACTGAATGGCCAATATTTTGCGATGCTAATGGGCTGCAAAACGCACTCGCTTCCAAGAAAATTGTGTATATAAGCTTAAGAATTAGCTATATAGCCGCAGTAGCACACGTTTCTCGTATATGTATGTATTCGATAAATTTAGTATTTATGTTAGATCTTGGAAAACCTTGACCATTATAATAATCTTTGTAATTGTTTTATCAACGTTTTAACATGATTATATTTATTATGTGGACCTAACTTATACTTAATCATATTTGAAATATTGTTTTTATATTTATTACTTTATTTACTGAATTACTGATTTTTTTACAATATCGTTGAAATGTCTAAGTTACTAGCGGCAATGAAAAAAGAAGTTTATTTTAATTGTTGTTTAATTTATTTATTTATTTTAGATTGTTTTATAAAACTTTAGGATAATAACACATCGTAAAATTTCTAAAAATTGTCTAAAATCCATTTTTGCAATTTTATGCAATTTTTAAACATATTCAGAACATAATTTATTGAATTTGGGAGAATTTCCCGGGGCTTCCACAGTGTATTTGGGTTTAAAAGATATAGGGGAGAGGTTTGTATATGGAAATATGAAGAAATTTATTATTATTATTAGTAAAAAAACAAATAAAGTATTATTAGTATCTGAAAAAAGAATCTAAAATCGGGATACAGAAATCATACAGTTTTGTGAACACGATTTTGTCCCGTGTCTGTAACCCGTCTTTTCACTTCCAAATCATCATCTCCTTGTCGTATAATTCACATTTGGAACAAGTATGGTCAAAAAACATCTTCTGGTAAAAAAATCGCGATCTTACAAATTATAATTTTCATTAATGTGAATAATTACAATTGTTTCCCTAAAAATATATATTTATAAGATGAAATGATAATTTTGTAGTGTAAGATTTTTATAAATTCCATAAAAATTTGCTTGCGCGATTTTATAACGTCTCCTCTCCACGACTTAAGTGTAATTTCTAAAAATCCCAAAATGGGTTTTTACCTCTCTCACACCCCAACCCTCTATAGACAAAAATAAAAAATATATTTTTGCAGCTATATCACTTAAAGACAGCTAGATTAAGTTCTAAGATTTAGGTCAAATATAAAAGCCACTTAAAAGCGTTATTTATATATGCAATTAGCACAATTATTTTGTGTATATAGGTATATTTTTATCAGTGCACATTTTGTTTAAACCACATTTATTTATAGAATAATTTATTTTATTTGATTATTATTATTATTATATTTTTAACGGTGTAAATTTATTTTAACGAAGAACAGACATTTTTTTGAGAGCACATTTATGTTTTGTGGAGTACAATTAATTTTATTGGTGTTTTTGGTGCTGTTTTTCGGTGGACGATTGACATTTATACATTACATACATCAGATAAACGATAAAATGAACATTAAAAAATATGTTTATTTCGATGATTTGACAATTCAATCAATTAAAAACAATTCATTTTTCCAGTCAGAAAACGTCAATGGGCAAGACACTTTAACCAAATATATTTTTATGTATTATTATATTCTTTTTTATTCATTTTACATATTTACCACTAAAAGAAGATGACATTGAAGTCAAGAAGGCTCACCACCACTCCGGACATCCTTACAAATAAACCCCAGTTAAGTACAAATTATTACTTTTTATAAACTTCAGTGAACTATCTTAACATTCTAATATATTGATCCAAATTTTTGCATTCATATAAAAACTTTATTATTATTTATCCGTATAAAATAAGTATTTTCTCATGTATTGGTACAAAATATACAAAACCAGAAATTTCAACCCGCATTAGCTATGGCTCATTTCTTCACAGTTGTTTATCTAAACGTTGGCGTGCGGTCTCAATGGGCCACTAAACATTCGGTGTTCCTTGAAATATCGAACAAAACGAACAATCACTTAACGTCTGGTTTAGGTTAATTGAATAAAAATGATTTTCATCCCACGACCAACGACGACGGCTGCACAACACGCGGGCGCACGTCCGAGCGGCGTTATTTATATACCACATGAGAATTTCTTAATAATTGTTTTCGATGAATTTATACCTGCCCCTTTCTTTTAATTTTTGTTTTCGGATGCCAAACTCTAAATCCTGGCGCACCTATTTCTATATATATATTGATTTAATCAACCGCATGAGACCCGTATCGTTGATAGTTGTTGTTGTATAGATACAACCCTCGCGCGCGCATTAATGTTCGAATTACAGCGGCGGTTGCGGCCGGCGATCAAATGATCTTGTTCAAAGGAAGATGTTCATCTTACACAATATTTAATATGTGATCTCTGGCTGTGTGTAAATGCCGATATTTTACCGTTTCAGGCAAAATGCGGTATATGGTGTAAAATTAAGTGTTTCTTCTGTTTTTTTATTTTTTTTTGTGAGGAAACATTATGATACAAGCATGATAAACATATCTTGCAAAGATCATTTAAGGCGACGTTCATATTAATGTTGAGATAATTATATTATAAGAATATATTATTTTTGTCGTGTCATTGATGTAATATTTTAAATTACCACCCCACATTTTTAAGGTTTCGATAACACACATGTTTGATTAATCGATTGTTTCGAACGTAATTAATACGATTTACAGACTTATAGTGACGTCGAGGCGTGTTTTAATGTACACATAATTACTTAATGTACTCGAAAGTACTACGCAAAAGAAAAACGTGCAAAAGTAAATAAATACGTATAAAGGACAACTTCGTTCATATAATATTATATGAACATCAGACAAAAAACGCACGGAAACGCCGACATTGAGGAATATCATCAGTATATACATATTTATATGATATTATTTAAATATTAGCTGGATATTCTAATTTTAAAAGAAAACAAGCAAGTAAATAATATATACTGTGTCCGTTGTACGAAACTCTTGGGCATCTCGAAGGTGGTCATTATTGTCTCACGCTTTTTCGTTATGCTTAGGTCTTCGAAAAAGTTCATCGAACGAAACCACGCGCAAACACATGCACACAAATTCAAACGCTTGAAGGGACATATTTGTTTGTTTTTTTTCTTCTTCAGTAAAAGCACCGCAACAAGCAATGATCGCGTCGCTGTTCTATAAGCTAAACTTCTAACGAAATGCATGCGCTTGTTTATATTGTCTATAATATATAGATTTCCATTGAAAGAAAAAAAAAAACTTTTATACAATTCTGGTTTAATGTGCGCACAACCGGTGCATCGGCCATAAAATACATTTATTGGTCTGATTATGTCAGCCCTCATTAAATTTTATTGACGATCGATATCAGGTGATCATCATGTGTGCACGCATATAGAGGGTATTTGTAGAATTATTTGTAGAGTGAGTGCGCACGGTGGCGCATCATTAAAATTTTAGGTCTGCATTTTTATGGTTTATTCGGTAACTCGAGATCACCGAATTGAATGATCACGAATTATTGTCCATTAATCGATGAAATGATCCCACACGGTTCACTAATACACACATATAAAAAATACCAATACTTAAACACACACACATAAACAGAGATGTACAATTGCCCGCATTCGTAGTTCATTGTTCGTTTTTCAAATGATCCTTCAACCACACAAGAGTGCTAATGAAATTGCACTTTTTTATTGACGCCCGCCCAAGCAAACTTTTTTTTGATTATGTTTGATCTTTGTTAGGTTGTATATTTTTATACGATTTGTTTATTTTGAATTGTGCACTAACGCTTTGAGATTCATTATTCTTTACGTATATGCAAATAAAACACACACACACACACACACACACTTGTATACAGAAATAAAAAGGAGATTATATGCTGACTGTAGCTTGTGCTATGCGTTTTATTGCTTAATTTGAAGGCATGGCTGGACTAGGTGTTAGATGTATACATAGGATATATACAATATTATATTTGTAAATATAGTAAATTGCTAGATTTCTTCAGCGGCGCAGCAGGTGCGAAATATTTATTGCAGGAAAGTGGGATTTTCCGTATTGTATACTTTTATTGGGTATTGGACAGGTGATCTTTAAGATACGTCATCTTTTAGGGTTCATTCATTTAGTAGAATGAGATAATTTTAGGTTTTTATATTTTTTAATAATTGACGAAACATTTATTTTCTTATGACCAATAAATTATTTTCCATGCGCTTTTCTATAAAAACATAATGGTTTTGTTTTAAATAAGAATATCGAGATTAAACAAAAATCAAGAAATACGTTTTTTTATATGTTTAACAACTAGAAAAAAACGAGAGATTCAAGATTTGTGAGTTTTAATGTGTATGGGTTTTTTCAAATATTATTTTTAAAAAAATTTCATCTCATCTCATTGGATCCTGTAATCCCTTGTGGGACATGGGGCCAGTGTGCGATGTCGCACACCAGATTCATTGACCATACATTTTTTACGGACCTGGAAAAGCCACTTTGAATGATTGATTTCGGAATTACGATTATGGCGAGCTTTAGGAAAGCCACTGTCCAGACTCAGCTACTGAACCTGTTCGCCAACTGTGACAGATATTATGAAACCAGCATTGTACGTGTCTACAGTATGTCTGTGGAGTGTAGCTATCTGATCTAAAAAAGCGAAACGCTTTGACAGAGATTGACATTTGTAGAATATACATATATTTTAATTTTAAGAAATGCTTGTTCAAAAATTGTATGCTGTGAAAAGCGATTTCAAATTCCATTTATTAACATCAATTTTAAACCAATTTTGAGTGTGAATACAGCTGAATAGTCGATGGCGTCAATTAACGTCAATTGTGGCAAACACACATTGACTAATGCATTTAAAATAAAATGTTTAGTCAGAAAATGTATACGAACGTTTTTCATGCGAAAATTCCTTAAATTTTTAAATTTTGAGTGTGAATACAGCAGAATGATTACTAACAAAAAAATAATGTCAGAAAAAAACAGCAAAACATAATTTAGCTTAATCTTTTTATTTATTTTCCATGTCGTATTGATATTCGTTTAGTTACGCTTCGAAAGAACTTTAAATGAGAGACCGCGGCGTGAAAGTACGTTTTTTTATGTTTCCCAAATATAAAAATCCGTGGAGTTTAATTCGGTCGTTTAATTTCGTGAAAATAAATTGTTTATGTTGTAAATTGGTTTGTATCAAATTCAGCCGGGTTTATTTCATGTCGCCTTAGTGGGACAATCATTTTCTTTATTATTATTTGCCATTAAATATATAACAAACTAACCACAAAGACATGATCTAAAACACATTAATCGATATCAATACTCACAAAACGAGAATCCCATTGCATTTGTGGCTCCATAAAAATGTCGTAAAACTCAAGTTCAGTCCAGACAGAGCGCACTCTTCTGTCTTATCTCATCCCCAAAACCATTTTAATGCTTTCTAAATTTCCCGATTTTATTATTATTCGACTGCGCGTGAATACGTATGGCGCTCTCTTTATAATAGTATTTATATAATATATGATATGTCAACACTTGCTTTTAATATATGTTCACAAAAAGCGGTGCACTTTGGTCATGCGTGCGAGATGCATTTTGTACCGTTGTGCTGATGCGTGCGGGCGCACACGAGCAAAATACAAATAATAATCGATGCGTCAGATCGACCACCGACAAAGCGTGAAATGTCTGCGAGCCTCAATGATGCCCGTGAGAGATTCGATTTTTTTTTATTTCTTCGCGTGCGATTGCATTGGATCACAATAGAAAAACATTTGGACTTTGCTTAAATATATATTGATTTTTTACCAAAATACATCTTCTATACAGCTCGGATTACCTACATATATCCTATACATATATATATATATATATATATACTGCATCTAAGATGACGTTCTTTGAATATACTTTTCGTTCTTTATTTTATTGAGCGCATTAATTGATGGGCGGATAGCTTTTAGTCATTTTTCTGACATACGAGCATAAGAACCTTGGCAAGAGTTTTTTATGTATTTTATGGAAAACGCGATTTTTTTCTATTTTTATATAATACGTCTTGCTGACATATTCAAATAGATATTTATTAAAGATTAATTGAAGAAATTAGGAATATTGCAGTCTACTTTATATTAATATTTGTTTCGAAAAAAGTACATAATAAAACAGCATGGTTTCTTATAATACATAATAATTGCAAGAAGCATTTAGCAAGCAGTTCATAGAACTAAACAATTCGCACTATATGCTAGCATCCCCATATAAAATCTGAAAGACTTTAGTATCTTTAAGAATGTACCGCAGCGCTGTAATCTTTTCTTGGCTCGTGTGTGTGTGTACTTCCGCCAGTGGGCTTGCACACAATGCTTACATTCAACAGACACACAAAACAAACGGTTTATAATCGATTCAGCGGTATTGTCTGATATAGACGCATTTCAACAAACAGCCAAGTATATACTCGTATATACATATATAGAAAAAATTACCATTTTTCTTTCTGGGTAAATGTGCTTGTGCGACAGGTCACAGAGCATAGAGAACCACTTTCTAGGTACACATGCGCAGGCATACACACAAAATATATATTATATATAATATACATAAAGGCTATGAATGAGCGCCTTGGGTTCATTATTTAGATTTTATTTCATGTGCACCTGCTTTCGAAATGTACCGCGCGTCGACCGCGGTCGTCCGCTTGTTCATATACATTTTGTGAAGACAACGGACGCGCGTGCACACATACACATACAAAAAGACCGGAGACGTGTTTTGGTCAAGACGAGGCTGAAGAGATCACTTTTGTTATATTTGCTGACGACAAATAGTTTTTTTGTATATGTTGATTTTTCGGTTTAAAGAACTTTGTAAAAGGTGCCCGATTTATTGTCCTCTCGGGAGACAAGCATGTGCTTGTATAAATCACACAATGAATCTATTGAAACGGGTAAAGATGTCGGAAGGTGAAGCGCACGCGTTTAAGGGTTGAAGCGAATAATCGGAAATTGTGTTTTTCTTGTGTCTGAAGAGAGGATGTGTATACGTTGATGACTATAAATGTAGCATCAACATAAATCATTAAATTGTCGATACAAACTGGGTTTATTTCTCTTTCGAGACTTTGGTCTTTGGCCTCAACGTTGAGAAACAAAATAATCATAAATCTCGTCTGAAATGCAAAACGAATCGGCCCATGTACTGATTAGAAGTAAACCGGGGATTCTCTGTTTTTAATGGTGCATACAGCAGACAGCGCTTCAGCAGCGTCTTTTTTAATAAGATTTTTTTAAGTTAAGAACCGAGCATAATTTGAAATGTGTTCACATAATTTAATGTTTGATATTATGTGCAGTAAACATTTTTATGCTAATTGTGATTCGTAGGGTGGATCAGTGTGGACATACCGTCGTAGCCGAAAGCACAGTAGTAACAGCAAAATAAAAAAAAATATTTGCAAATAACACTTCTCCACCCTAAAACGAACGTATCACATCAGCATATTCAACTTCAAGCTCTCAAGTGCTAAACGAACCAGCACGAATGGCAGAGCAGAGAAGACGAAAAATGCACCAACAGAGAAAAAAACCTGATGGACAGTTCAAATCAAACGAAAGATATCGGTATAGCTGCACTGCGCCACATCAAAAGTGCCGAAAAAAGCGTTAAAATTGAATTTCATCCGTGTGAGAGATGTTGATGTTGCACCTCTACTGGTTACTTATCACATATTACATACCTAATATACACAAGTGAGCTGACTGGGATCTAATGTGTCGCCTCATCGAGTTCAAGCTCATGATCATATACACATGATGATTATATAGAAGAGCCGTAATGATTTTCAAACATTTAACCAAAAAAACATAAATATGATGTTTGATTTAATAATCAGAACCCGAAACGAAGATCAGCTGGAACGCGTGTGCGTGAACGCATTGATGCGTTTATACTATAATTAGTTTGTGAGCTTGCTTGAATGATCTTCAAATGTGATGATATTAGTTCTCTATAAACGAGCGATAAAAAAGTATATATTGTTTAATGTAAAAAAGTGTTTTGGTACTTACGGGTTCCGGAGCCACTGTTGTCGTTGGCCAACACCTTTCCGTCGGGTGTTGTTCGAACAAATCTGCTCGCACATTTCGAATAGAGATAAACTTGGTTCGTGTTGCATAGTGCTCCCGCAATCACCACCTGAAACAAAATTAGTATAATTATAATTGTTTTATGATTTTCAATATTTTTTTTTTTATTTTTTCAAAAAATAAGTAGTTTTAAATGAGGTTTAAATTAAAAAGGTGGGTATTTATATATAATTAATAAAATACAATTATTTTATGGTGTGTGTTTTTTTGAAACATTCATCGAATGACAAGCATCGGGAACGTATTTATTGGTGAATTGTAAGACGAAACATACAAATAATTTTTTTGTCGAAAATCGCATCCCTCAGAAAAGACAGCCGTTTTTCGGATGAATGATGTTAGCGTAGTACTAAGAAGAAGAAAAAAGTAGTACAATGAAAAAAAATGAAAAATAAAGTACATTTAGCATCATCATTGTTCTCACATTTGCCACATCTATTAATCAAAACTTTGAAACAATTAGACTTCTGGTCTTCTTTTAGAGTATTTTTTTTACCAATATAATTGTATTGTATTTTGAATGTCCATTATAAACAAAGTCTGTCTCGACCACATTAAAAATGTATAAGAAAAGGAAGATTTTCCATAACTAATACTTTGTAATTTTAATATTTAAAAAAAAACATAAAATTTGTAAATAAAATTTGTAAGTAGTACCTAAATCGAAAAGGCGAATCCCCTGAGTAAGAATCAGGTTCCAGATAGCTTTTCTCGGCCCCCCAGAGGGAAATTGAGTTGAATTTTGGAGAGGATAGGCGTGTTTTCGGTAGATTTTTGAGTAGATTTGATTTGTGTTTGAAAAGATTTTTAGTTTTCGGTTAACATTTTATTTTAAAATATATATGCAGCTTTTTATTTCAATCATTTATTCTGTTGCCCATTTTTCATTCAAACAAAGAATTTCATACAAATAATAACTCCCCCCTCCGAGCGACGCCAACTGAACCTTATTCGCCCTCAGGGACTAATTTCTTTAAATATTGGGTACAACGTTTTTTTTTACGTCACCGTCCCTAAACTGCACATTTCTATAAATTCGTATTTCCTTTTTTTCATTTTGTATTTTAATTGTATTCATTTTTTTAAATTTATCTAATTATGCATTATTGGTTTTTTGTTTTTGGCTGATGGGTCGGAACAAAAAATAACAAAGTGCATGTAAACTTAATGTGTCAAAATATTTTCTTCTCATTTTTAACTTTGACCTTAAAGGGGGTCGTACGACGTGACCAGTACAATGTATAAGATTTTGATTTTGATTTTGGTTTTTTATTTGATTTCTCTAACCATGAATTGTGTGTTTTGTGTTTAATAAATTTTGAGTTATATGAGATTTAAGATTTATGGTATTTTTATAGGAAAGTCTGCTATCTGCTTGTTATCTTTTGATATACAGTCTTGATGATTTAGAGAACTCCTTTACAAAATAAGTCTCTGTGGGAAATGATAAATCAGTTTGAAGATCATTCGAAACTTTCGAGTTTTTAGAAAAAATACTTTTTTAGATTCTATTCCTCCATTCTGAATAAAATTAGACTGTCATCGGACTAATTCCGTAAGATTGTTATAGAAAGATTAATGGTTTTGTTATAGCTATATAATTGAGATTGTGACAAAAAATGTCGTACGACTCTAAGTTTACATAAATAAGCACATTTTATATAAAAAATCTCCCTCAAATACAAAAAAAATATTATATTATTACAGCAGGAACGCAAAGGCCGTGTATATTAAGATTAACCGCAAACAGTCTCTTAATCTTTTAATGCAATCAACAAAAAAACAACAATAATAATACTGATTACACATTACCATGAGACATCTGTGTATATACACTCATAGTACATAACTCTATATAGGTATATATA
>JANSTU010050512.1:0-21542 GCA_027564075.1 Bolitophila hybrida
GAAACGCGGTGGTTGTGGGCGATATAGACCCTAAGGGTAGGTGATCGTTCGTTAGTTACTTATGCTTCGGCGTACCTTTGTCGAGTAAGAGATAAATAAAGCCTCAAAATATAACAATTTATATAAATTCATAACATGTTCTGAATTAGTCAATTGTGAGTATGCAATCGCGCAAAATATCGAGTGAGGAGAGCGCCTTCAAACCACACCATTAGACATTTACACCAACAATTTGTCGGTACATGCAATCTTGGTAACTTGCTGACGTCATCCAAGGCGTTCTGATAACAACATTGAAACTAAAAAGGGCAAGGTTTGAGAGTCATCGCCTTTCTTTTCACCCTTTTGTTTTATTAATACACACTAATTAAAAAAAAATTATTCCGGTATAAAACTTATATTATTGTATATATTTGATTTTTCTTTAAATCGGTATCTCAATTTCTATCTCTCGCTGTTTTCGTATACGATCTAGTTAAAATTTAGATATAATATATCAGAGTAGGTACTATTTTAAATTTAAAGCTAGAATCTAGCAGAATCCGAAAGTAAATGTTATTGTCATTATATGTAGTAAGATAAAATATTTGACCCAAAAAACTGACGCTATCGCCTTCTTTGCTTAATGGACAGGTTTTCTGGTCGAAATCCAGTGCCGTTTGGTCTCTAGTTTGTAATAATTAATACAAGTTTCATCCACTATGTAACAAATCGTTGCAAATAACCTTTGAATTGCGTTTTAATCGGTCCAACGACTCTTCTTCGCGCGGACAGCTTTCGCAAATGCAAATCGTCATGCAATATTTTGATAATATCCTCGTAGTCTCTCCTATCTCCCTCATCTCGTCGATCATTTATAGACCTTTTTGATGATTTCCTCAGTTGTTTTTGTCTTTAACCTTCCCGAGTGGCCTTCGTACGACAACTTTTGAACTCTGCCACCCAGTTATTTATGGTTGTAAACGATGCAGCAGACCGGCCGTACACATACTCCAACTCGGCTTTGATTTATGTTGGAGTTTTTCTTTTCAAATGTAAGTACTTGATAACGAAGGCATATTCAATTTTTTTTCTTTTTTTTAAGAATGACTGATAATCAATGAAACATTCGAACGCCAAATAAAAAAAGCCTCTGCGATCTGACACATGTTTTCGCCGAAACCATTTCAATTTCCGAAAGTTCCAACCTTTAAACGATATTTGTCAAAATGAGTCAAATCGGTATAGTCATCTGAATGGACAGCAACCGGTGAAAGTCGACTAAAGCATCCAAAAGCCCAAAAGTCGGTTGGCAGGGATATGGCCTCGGAATTTCGTGATTTTATTGTATCTGATTCAGAAGGAAACTATGTTGATGAATAAAATCGATTTTTGCGGATTTATATAAATTTAATTTTTTTTAGACTTTTTGACCCATGTGTTATACTATAATAAATACTAGAACAATAGGATGTAGGAACAACACACATTTTATTAAGATTTTTGATAAGTTCTTTAAATTAAATAAATAAATTATGCAAAATGTGCTTTTTAGTTTTTAAAGGCGTATTTTGGATTTGCATTTATGAAATCAAGACTTTTGGGTACATTCCTACATCATGGAGTCAAACATTTAACTTTACATTAATTAAGCTTATTGTACACCTAAATGTTTGTTTGGATCCTAGGTAATCACACTCTTCATTTTAATAACCCGCTTACGAAACTGAAAATCTTGTCTTCATATGCTTGTGACGAAAACAGAAAAGCTCTTAACAACAACAAATTCTCTATTTAACTATCCAAGGTGCTTTTATCAATATATTCATTGATGCTTTTTACGAAGCTTTTGCGTCTTACAGGGTTAGTCCGAGTAATCATCTTTCAAATTAGAAATGGTAAACAAATGGTTCTTTTGTGACAGAACACCTCCTATTGATTTTTTAATAGCACTGGTTGGCTTTACTGTTGGACAGAAATTTGTGATATGCTTAACAAACATATTTACATTTTCTTGGATAGTCAGGTAGCCCTTAATGAGAGGAAATCAATCTGCTATCCTAAATAGCTTCATCATCATAAAAATCTGTGTCTGATTTGACATGATTAATTTTATAATCTCGTCATTGAACATTATTCGATTTAAATAATCAAATAATCGCCAACATTTGTATAGAATAAAATTTTCCAATTCGCGTGTTTATTTCAATGTTTATAAAATGCAAATCTACCTGAAAGAATTTTCTTACATATAAGTTGAACTTGTTGAAGAATAAATACCGACTATACCAAAGACATAATGTCCAGTCGACGACAGTCAAGTTTATACTTGAACTTGGAGTACAGATACCATAACGATGACTGAGCATAACAATACACAATTTATTACGCCTCCACAACAACAGCGCATTAATACTTATAGTACTATTCTGTATAGCTTATGGGACTTGGAGCAGTGCTTCTCCCGGTGGATGCGTCTCTTTTCCGTTATAAAATACAGAGTTGTTGTGAGGGGTGGCACAAGTTTTTTTTCTCAACGTACTGCAACTGTTATATTTAAAAAAGTCAAGAGCGTGTACTTTACATGACTACAGGTACGTTTGAGCTATAAAGTATAAATACAGACAAAATACGCATATACGAGTATACAGAAACACAAGTTCTAGTCTATACATTATAAATGTATATAATAAAGGAAATAAACTTATAATCTACGTGCATTTGCATGTAGACAACATATAATATATATATATATAAAAAAGTATATATGTATATAAAAATAAATACGATTCGTTTACTGTATATGGACGCTATATTATAAGCAGTTATACAAGTATTGTGTAGTAATAGTCCGTTGAATCTTTTCCCGAAAGTTTTTGTCCGAGTAAATTTATGCTGATAACTTTTTAAAAAGTTTTTGCACCGGGGCGCCCGCGTGCTTTTTATTTTCTCGTATCTCTTTTAATGCAGCACACGCCGGACTCGTATGTATACCTATAAATATATATGAATATAAGACACTTCTTGTTGAAGTGCAATAGATGTGTTTTTGATGTTTTAATGTTATGAAACTGGCCCAATCAAATATTTGACCGGATATACTCTTGGAAATAATTTATATTATGGTTTTCTGAGCATTTGTTTCTAGAAAATCGGATTTGGACGTATTTGCGGTGTAGGTATTAAATAAATTGTACTTTTTATTTACATTTATTGAAATAGTTTTGTATAGTATTCAAAAATCACAATTTTCTGTATTATTAATAATGACCGAAAAATAGAAGTTCAAAATGCAACAGGTTTATAAAAAATAAAAATATTGATTGGTGCTTTATGTAAACGTCTGGTTGGCGGAAAATATGTGCTCCAATGCAATTAGGTTTCTTTTACGGTTGATTGATGTAATATATAATTGAATTTTATGCAGAATCGAATAGATGCTGTTTTTATTTTACTAATCTCGAGATTATACGAAGAATTTATGATATTAATAGAATTGTGTCGCAACTCCACGGTAACAATAACACTGGTTAAATTTAAGTAAACAAATATGTGAAAAAAGATAATCGTCGCTGTTTCATGTAATTATTTGTAGGTATGTATATAGCTAATATGTTTTTGATGTATATTATATGAATAATATTAAGAAGTAAGTTATTTTCATGTATTTGTATTAAAATTTATGTTATTTAAAATAATACGGGAAAAGATAAGTTAAAAAAATTAAATGCCCTGATTTCACAAATGTAAATCAATTCCATAAGTAAAAACACGACCGCCACTAATTATTGTTCTGTGTTGTGTGTGATGATAATATTAGAGGTAGATATCGCCGATAAGTTGATGCATGACCACAATCAATATTCACATAACCCTTAAATTGGTGGTGAAAAGAGTGACGCTTATAAATTGATAGTGCACAATTTACTTTTTTTAGTATGACAGTACACAAATGGTGTATATTATTCTTGTAATTTTCATTAAAAATACATGTGATAATGATTATAGCTGTTTTTTGGTAGAAATGCATGTAATTTACAGTTATTTTATATATATATATGCTATTTTGTAAACATTTCTCATAAAACATATAAATGTATTTACTGTATTTTGTACATGTGTTTTCGAACAACTGACAAATATATGTATTTTGATGAACTTTACACGAATAAGAGCGTAAATTGTTTGCTATATTTTTTGATAAAACTACCTGAACATTATTTATTTGTGCAGTTAATACGAACCAAATAGCTAGAAAATGTACAACATAAAATATCTGACATAAATAAGTTAATTTATATCATGAAAGATATGACAAAAATTAACTTAAAAATCAGATAATTATTCCGCTTAGTACCCTATATTGAAGGAAACGATCTCCTGAGCTGCTGGCTGGGTGTAATGATGTGCCTTTTATGGAGTAAATTTAAGGGCAATATAACAGGATTTGGGAAGTGTAAGGCAACAATGTCGAGAATATAGACTGAGATGTAATAAAATCATATATTACTGTGTAGTCTTCACTGTAATCTTATTGTAAATTTGACCGTATCACAAAGTCTAAACTATTTTTGACTCTGTGTCAATCGTTATATATTTGAATGTCATTTTCGAAAATATAATAATTTGTTTGAGTTTTTTGTTTTCGTTACATCGTCAGAGTCTCTTGTCCGATCCTCGAGTATTACATATGCGTGTGTTTGAATTTTACCGGGCTATTTTTAAAGGATTGTAATAAAAAATAATTAAGACTGACTAACATTTTTGGTTTTCGAAGAAAATAATTTTTTATTTTAAAGTTGTAATTTTGCTATAAACTTTCAATGTTTACTGCAGTAGCTTCCTGTAGCCTATTTGACCACGATAAACCTTTGCACGTGTCCTTATAACACCAGCTAATACTTAGATTTTATCAAGTTTTTTTAATATATTTATTTATTTAATGACGTTTATGGATTGTGATCCTTCAACTTCGTGTTATACAATTACCATAACAAAAAAAACTTAAAATACTATATATAAGCTTATAGTGGTTCTGCTCGCTAGGACAATATGTTACAGCACATATACAATACATAAATATTATACTATAAGATTTACCATACATATATTAAACATTTAATCGTCAAACTAATTTACAAAAACTATCAAGGGATAAATTAAATAATTACCGCAGTTTTAGTAATTATAAAACATTGGGTTTCTTTACCTGTAAAAAGACATAATTTTGGATTTTTGTATGTTGAGGTGTAAATTCTTTTTATTACTCCAATCACAAAGAAAGGGAGTTACCTGGGAAATTTAATTTAACATCATCAGCGTTAAACTAACATTTAACTTTGCTGAACGTACTACACGATCAACATCAGTGCACAAAAGTCTATTTGAGATCCACTTTCCATTTTATTTAGAAGGTACCATAGTGGAGGTGAAGAACGATTTATTATTTTCCTGGGAACACATTGTGAACATTCAAAACTTACAATATCATCAAAGGCCACCCAATATTATGATATGTACCGCAATAGGCGCACTGTTGCAATCATATTAAAACACAACACAATGCCATAATGCTTACTAAAAAATGGAATGTTTAAAATTAGTGTTAGTGTTTCTTTATGGGATATTTTGTAGTGGAAGATTTTTTACTAAGAATTATTTTAAAAATTATTATGTTATGGAAGTATTTACCTGTCACCCAAATAAACTAGTAATTTATCATCCCATTTAGGGCGGGGTAGTGTTGCTATACGTAGTACGTACAGCTTTTTGATGGATGGATCTATATGATGAAAAAGCATTTTAAACGTATCAAAAAGCCGTACGTATAGCAACACTAGGGCGTTTTAAGCTTGAGCGCGCTATTGTTACTTCATTCATTCAAACACACGTACATTGCTCTTTCCACGGATGTTTTGGATGCCATCAAGCCTATATATGAATATCTGATCAAATATGCTTCTAGCAGAACAACAATGAGAGTTTGAACCAACTTATTTGGAAAATATCACCAAAGCCCCTCTATTATCGTTGGAATTGCAGCTTATACTCGTATAGAAGCCTGTCCCTTCAATGAAGGTTCTTTTGCTTTACTCAACTTAATGCAAGACTTGCAAAGAGCAGGAAGCTGAAAAACAGAGTAAAGAAGGCAGGATTCTACGTTGACAGGATCAAAAATATCGTTTAGACATCATGGATGATCATGGATGGTAAGCCGACCACACTCGCTTATGAACTTTTTATTCCAATTTATTTAGTGTTCAAAACTCCCACTCCCACAACTAACGTTTTTTAAAGACGGTGCCCCTTATAACTTCAAAACTACTTCACCGATCCTTTTAAACTTTTGTACATATTTTACGAGGTAACACAGGACATTTCTAATTGATATAATATTTTTTTTTATTTTACATTAACAAATTAGCCCTTTTTTTTTAAAAAATCGCGTTTTTCCCTTTAAAATGTGTCAAAAAGTTAAACATTGAAATTGTATTTTAACATACCATTTTTGTGTTTTTTTTTAACAATTCCCGGTACTTTTTATACAGAAGGTACGTATCAATATCAGATCTAACATAAAATGTCATTAAATCTATGTCATCAAATATTTGACTCCACTGAAGTAATGGTATATTCAAATCTCCAACGTCTGACTCATTGGTATTTGAGGTAATTACAGCATCAATATGGTTTCTATATGTTATATAATAATTCACCCTTAAAATAAGATCTAATGGCAGTCAAAACACCATGAGCTAGAATTATAAAACCTATTAAACCAAAAACTCATTAGGGGAATATATAATATAAATAAATAATTTTTTTAAAGATAGACTAAATCCAACTATTCTTAAGGAAGATAGGGGCAAAAGTGTAATTTGTTTGTATTTTTTATAGAGGCGTGAAAGAATCTGATGATACAGATTTTGGTCAAACATGCAAATACTATTAAAAGTGTTTTAGTCCCAAAAACTCGTTATTTCCGTTGCGGCTTTTTTGGCGTGATTTTTTGCCAAAAAACATAATCAATTTTAATATTTTAATATAAATTAGTAGATTTAAATTAGTTATTATCGATAAATTCTAATAAATTGTATTCATTACTGAATTAATTGATTATTTCAATATTTTTATAATTCCGGCTAAAAAATCAAAAGGCCGAACGGCTTATTCGGGCAAATGAATCATTCAGCTAACCAGCAAGAATGGCTTCATCAAACTACGATCAACTCAAAGCAATCGTTTCAAAAGAATACTAGAATTTGCGAAAAACTGCAAAAGGAAAATCATCAAGGATAGTATAGCAAGAAAATTAGAGATCTGGTAAGATATATTGAGATACAAAACTGCGCAATCTCTTTATGAGTGCGCGAGAACTTGGGATACAACTCTTTCATCCTATGAAGACGGCAACACTTGCATAAATGCAATAAAATTTTCCAAAAAGAAATGGTCCCAAGCTGTTGCAAACGAAATTTATTATGTGAACTCTGCTTTTTCATGCTTCTTTTCTTTAGAATGACCCATATTTCTTTCAAGAATACTTTTTAAAAAAAATGTCCTAAAGTCTTGCGTAGATGGCTAAAGGTACTTAAAGTCCTTTTTCATATGTAATTTAGATAACCGTAGAGTAACATATAATTTTAGGAAAAAACATAGAAAAGGAGCTAAACCTTATGCTGACAAAAAATCACCTTTAACAGGCTATAAAATATTCTTTGTATGGGAAATACATGCAAATACATAAATTTGGCATGAAGAACGGTTGCCCAATGCTGTTTGTTCCAATCGATTCTTTACGTTTATAATTTTGATTTTGATATGGAATTGATTGTGCGCAAACATCATTGAAAAATCGAAAAAATGTGAAAATCTATTGCCGCCAATACTTGTCTATGAACTCTTGGCTCTTTACAGTGACATAATAAATTATTCCAATGCTTGATGCGATGACTGGATATATAATTCAAATTATATTAATATTATTTTCTATCCAGAATTTAATATTATGTTAGTACTAATCATGCAACTTATATATGTTGATTGGTTTTGTTTATTAAAAATTTCAGAATCATACATCATTACCAGCTGTTTCAGCAACGAAAGCCTGGAATACGCACATTTTTTGACAAAGGTTTTATTTTGATGAATTATAGTGTTTCTGTACCGGCTACAGAAAAAACACAATTGCCTTAATTTTGAATTTATTCGATTTACCAAAATATTTTATGTCAGACTACTAAATTAAACAATTTTACTTTTAACTTTTAATTCAGTAGCAATAAAATAGGCATTTAATTCAATTCAAATACATTTAAAATTGATAATGTATAATTAAATCAGTCACTCACCTCTGACAACTCCAACGACCAGCACTAACATAAGCACCAGCAGCTTGGCTTCCCTCGACAGCTCCATGATTGATGCGCGTTGCTGTCTAATTGTGTATATCCAAAAACGGGGTCACCTACGTGAATCGCATGCACTTTTTGCTAATTTCTATTTAGCTACTCACTAATAAAAAATACTTCAATCCACTCGCACTAGTATCACAAAAAAATCAATTCCGTACCGATCACAATTTTACATTTCTAAAAAACGCTCACTTTTCAACGAATTGATGCGGTATCTGTATGTCCACTTGCACTTTTTGTTAATTAAATCTCGTTTTAGTATGAGCTTTCGCTTATAAAATTGTTTTAGTTTTCGAAAAAACTTTTTCCAATAGATCTCTGAAAAGGGCACACATACAGAAAATAGTGAATATTTTACCAAACATACCACCACAAAAGCATAATCCACTTATGATTGTGTTTATATATGGTTAAAAGCTCTGTGCGCGGCTTTAACACAACACGCTAAATGTTTTTGTATTCGATTTTCCAAATCGGTGTGTCGGTTTTCGTGAAAATTAAATCTATAACCAAACAATGTACATACAGTCGATGAATGACAAGGATAATTGGAAAACTCGTTTGCTCAAAAGGCACCTCGTCACTGCGGCGCCAGCGACCTCAAAGCTCATATGGAAAATCAGCGTTTCCTTTGAAATTCATACCAGAGACGAAACATGCAACAATATTATCCGGCTTCCAGCTGCTTACAATCATAACATTATGCAAGCTTCAAAAACAACCCCCCACCCCCAACCGCCTCTCTGTAATCATTATAAACAACACAAATGAGCGAGTATATTCATATACAAACTATTCCCCGATGCCGTTCCCTTTAATAACCATACCAATTTTACCGAAAAGACTAAAACACACATACACCTATGCTAGGACTTGCTAGCGCTTAAATTAATAGATTTCATGTATAATGCAGGAGCAAAACGTGGGCAAACTCACTCGCGAGCGCTTGCTGATGAATTTCATATGGCTTCAGGTTGCGATTAAGGATTGAATATACCGTGTGTACACGTACTCGCGTTCTAAACGCGGCTGTGGTTTGTAGATTCGGTTCTTAATGTGTATACGTGTAGAATTTGTAATATAGACATTTCAACAATATTGGAGAATTATATACATGTATGTGAGAGAGAATCGATTGCAAATGCGAACACGACCAATTAATATATGCGCTAAACAAATTGAAAATTGCCCTTCGAGCGGTTTTTCGTTTTTCATCGAATCTAATTAATGATGTTGTGTCAGTGCACACAATTGCGGATATTGCACAACGATCGGGACAAAAGATAAATTCACACAATGGAAATCAGCGTAATATTTAATTATTGTGATTGATTTCACACGGTCGTTAAAATTACAGATAAAAATATATTTAATTGTGATTTTTTAAATATTCTAAATTATTTGAAATGAAAATAATACATATTTTTGAACTAGTTTTTAAAATCTCTTTTAAAACAAATGATCTTAAATGCCGAATGAAGTTGTCCAAAAAGACCGCACCCAAAGAACCCCGCAAACACAATTCATCTTCAGACGCACGTGTGCGCTCGCTAACAGATAACACAACATCGAAAAGATTCGTAACATCTTATATCTTATTACTTTGTAGCAGTTTACTGTCGCAATATATATTATATATGAAATACGCGCGCGTGCCACTTGCACGGATGTACTTTGCACAACGTCTTAACCACTCAACGTAATATCAACAATATTAAGTTTCACAGCGTCGCTCGTGTTCTGTTTGTTATTCTAACTCCAAAAACTCTTGAACAACACAACGGCATTTACATCGCGATATCGCGAAAGTTCGTAATTTAACAACAACAACAACACAAATTTGCGTGTATTCGCGCGCACGTTCGCGTGTGGGTGCAAATGCGGAGTACGTTGTTTGTACCTCAACCAACGGTTTGTAACTACCGACCGAAAAGTGCGATGCTTGCGCGCGGACTCATCGAAACGTAAACATATATATAAATACACATATAAATATATATGTATAAAAAATATATGTAGACATTATGCTGGGCACATGCAACACGCAGTCATGCTAGTTTGAGCAGCATCGATATGTTTTGTATGCGCGAGCACGAACGTAGCGAGCATATATAGAAAGAGGGAAAAACGATAAGTTCTGCTTCGGCGCACATGGCACCGGGAGTGTTGGGGAATTGTGCTGAATACAAAGTTGAGCGACTGACCGAGGGGAATTCGAGTGGAATTGAGAGATATTTACTCTGGTGGAGTGGAGAAAAGTAGGTCTGAGAAATAGAGTAGCTTTTTTGAAAGATTTTGTTTACGTAAATATTTGTCGTAAAACACAATTATATGGTTCACGACAGTGAACCAAATATTGGATACTTTCTAACCATAAACAAAATTTAAAAATTTCATTTCATTTATTTACATATTATTTTCTTTACAAAAGGCGTTCAGTCTTATATAACAATATTTTCATATTAATATGTAAATACAGGTAACAAGTAGTCACAATTTACAATAAAATAGGATTATGCGCAAAAGAATAAATGAATCAATTATCTTCACTTACATCCACATTAATATATAAATTATAGAAGTAAGTCTTACATTTGGATTTCGAGTTCTGATTTTAGGGCCATTAATGAAAAACGAATTGTGTAGCTTTTGGCTATTATGACTAGGTAAGCGAAAATTTAGATTCCGCGGTGATCTCACAAAATTAAGGTTATCGTAAAGATAATCTGGACTTTGAGCATGTAAAAGTTTGTTAATAAATAAGCAACATCTATCTATAGTTAAAGAAGTTTTTTAGGGAACAGCCAAGATGATCAAACTTTCGTAAACGAAAAACAAATCTAGTACATGCATTAAGAGAACGTTCAAGGATTTCAATTACAACATTACCATATATCAGTAATGGATCGAGAAGAGAACGAACTAGATATAGGCGAGTATCAGAAGTCATTAAGTTGCTATGAGGCCACAGACTACGCAGACCAGCCAATATATTGGATGATGCTTTAGATGCATGTTCAGTCCATAAAAGCTTGCTATTTATTAATAAACCGAGGTTTTTAACTAGAAGAGATTAGGAAATAACTTCATTATCTAAAATAAGCGATGGTAGGTTAGGAGGAGTACTAAAACGTGGAGGAGTAAAAATTATCACTTGAGTTTTCTCCCCGTTCACGACCTTGTTGTTCAACGTACACCAGTTTTTGACAATGTCAAGGTCATGTTAATATATAAACGATTTGAAGGGGAATTTAACTCGCAAGGATAATACAATTGGACATCATTTGAAAATAGGTGATACTGTATTGAACTTTGAAGTACACATGGCAAATCGTTGATGAATAGTGATAAAAGTTGGGTACCGAGGACTGCCCCTTGTGGAAGACCGGTTGAGAAAGGGAATTAAAAATAACCTAATATTAATTAATTATATTTTTTTACAATTATGTGAAGCTCACTTCCATCTCTCATTTTTGTGAAATAAATTTCTTGTACATAATAAATTGTAATACCGATGATCGATGTAAATTAAACTCTTAAAAAATGTATTGAGTTTTATAATTATAACTTCAAAAATTTGTTAATGCAGAATGCTCCAAATTATTTTTTTTAAGGTTGTTTTTATATTTGAATTAAAAAATCACAGACTGCCATTCCACAGCCTAACTTATTTACACATCATTTTTGATTGGATATATTTATTGAAAGATAACAGAAGAACATAATAATTATCGTGACACGCAAACAATGATTGACTTTATACAAATGCTGTGATGGATGTTCTCGAGGTTTGATTTATTGATAGATGGTATCGATTGTTGGCAGACTGTTCGATATATCTCTGAAATATCTGTCACACATTCATACGAGTGTTTTAAGTAAAAACAATGTTAAACTAACTCCAGAACTGGATCCATTCTATTCTTTAAAAGAGTATTTAGTACACATTTGTATTACATTTTTCTTCTCTCTTCCAAAAAGAGCTTAGGGATGGTCATAGATTTATTGGTTGCTTTGAGACATTGTTTTTACTAAATCAAAAAAATGCTTCACATTGTAATAATTTTTTAGTATTAGGATTATAAGGCTAAGTCCCTAACACCCTTTTAAAGTTTGCAAAGAACAAACATAAAAAAAAAAAAAAAAAATTACAAGTTTAGTCTGGAATTTATTTTATTTTTTCCCATCTTTGTATAATTTCCAAAGATTTCCCCAAATCATTCGCTAGCACCTCTATATCTCCTATAACAAATTTTTGTCAAACAAAAAAATCCCTTAAACGTTGAAGAAAATATTATGAAAACTGCATTTCATCCATATCTGTAGAATGTTTAATTGTTTTTTCGGCTAAATTCAAATCTCGTTAATATCTGAATGTTACTTTTGTTAAACCTTTGGTCATTATGTCGGCTATATTTTCTTCTTTCTTTAGACGTATCTGACTTCAATGATTTCCGTCTCGATACAGTCAGTCGCGCAGATAGTAATATTTCACGTCGATATGCTTTGTTCTCTGCGTATCTTTCTCTCTTCACAATCACAATCGCATTCTTAAAGCTTCTGTGAACGATAAAGAGACATAGGGCGGTCATCCAATGATCAGTTACGCCAAACACCTTTGTCACGTTTCCGCAAATAGATATTCGGTCGACAGCATCATCCATGGCATACAATCACCAATGCCGAAACGATGCAACACCTTTTATAGGTAGAGCTCTGCTGATTTTAAGATTCCACGATTCCGATATCTTTCAGTATCTCCCTCATGTCGCGCATCTATATTTCACTTGAGACTATTTCTTGACTTTCTGATTTCATGAATGTTTTCACTCAAGAGTTACAAAAAAATCAATAAAAATGCCAATGCAAAATATCCAATAATGAAAACTAATTTTTAACAATCCCATAACGTTTCTGGTAATCACTATGACTTCATTTTGACGGCTTCGCTGCAATAAATACGGTATATTGTTTTGTGTTTTAATACGCCAGTCTAATTGTCCTTTAAAGTATGCATGGTGCGCCGATTGCGATTTGCGATACATAATATTGGGCAGAATGTAATGGGACAACTAGTTTATTCGTTTTTTTATGGGATATTTTTACACATATTATTGTTATAAACCTTTATTGCTATGGGCTCAATTGTATTTAAAGTGGATTTTTGGATTATTTGGAAATAGAATATTTTTTATGAGAAAATTTTACATGGACAGAAATGTTTTTAGACCCATTACGTGCCGTCATCATCCATCCATCTTAATCTGTCAATTCATTCGAGAATACAGACAACGATTTTTTTCTAATCGCACGAATTCATTCCCAAGCATGAATTTGCGAAATCGCTAATTCCACACGCGATATGCCTGTTTCAACTTATACAGCGATTTGTTCAGCTTACAAACTAAATAACCACGCACACAACCATCCGACTGTTCCATGTATTTTCAAGTTTTTTTTTTTATTGAGGAATGCCATTTTCACGTCTATTTGATTAACTTCCAGGTCGTGCTCCTTTGCCAGAGCCAGCATCACACGCAATTTAGCGATTCTTGCCATAGGTGCATAAGTTTCGTGAACAACGATTCCAACTCGTTGGGTGAATCCACGAGCCACCAGATGAGCCATCTAAGATGCCGCATTGCCTGAATTATTTCGCTTTTGGTGGAGAGGAGGAATTGAATAAGTTTCATACTGACATTGAAGACTCGAAAAGTGTTATATAAAGAAATAGGGAAATAATGTGGAACCAAAACAGAAAATAGAAACAGAACAGAAAATCGGGTCAGGACCCGAAAAACGGGTATTCATGCATTTGAGGTCAGGACCCGAAATTCATCTGAATGTATCTCGGTTCTTTTTTCGAGCTACGCGCACTTGTATAAAAAAACAACCATTTTTTACATTTTTTTTAAAATAAGTTGAATATTTTAAATAAATAAATAAAAAAAATTAACTGCCAACTAAAATTCAATGAAATCAATGTCAAAAATAGTTAATTTTCTTATACAAATGCGCGTACATAGAACCGAGATACATTTAGTTTTTCGGTTAAAAAAGTCATTTAATTGTTTTGACAAAAAACATATACTATCTATAAATTAAGTTTTATGGTTTTCTTACTTCTTTAATAAGTTTATAAAAATACTGTTTTATAAACATTGCGGTAAATAAGCAGTTTTAACCATATTCTCTTATAAAAGTTCTATTTTTAAATGCGAAAGTTGATCACCATGGTATTTTGTCAAAAAAAGTCAATATATATTGTAATGAACCCTTTTCATTCGGCGGCCGCCGAATTGGCCTACTGGATCTACTTGAGGGTGTGCTTATCCTTGTAAATCTTCAACGCAACGCTTCTCATAGGGAGTATGTCCATTGTACAATTACCACACGTAATTAGTCGCAAATGAGTTTGGTGCGCTATAAAAGGTCAATTGAAAAGTCCCCGCCCTGACACATAGATGGCGGTACTAGAACTAAATCCGTTTAGTTAGTTAGCCCTAACCTTCAAAAGACGCGTGTATAAATTTGACAGATGTCGGATCATTATTTTGTGAATTATAGCATTTTGAGTGAAGCAACTTTTGTTATTGTGAAAAAAATTGATAAAAAGGAATTATCGTGTTGATAAAATATTGCTTTTTGAAGGGAAAAAATACAGTTCAAGCAAAAACTGGGCTTGATGACGAGTTTCCGGACACTGCCCCAGGAAAATCAACCATCAAGGATTGGTATGCTATGTTTAGACGTGCTGAAATGAGCACCAAAGACGGTGAACGCAGTGGTTGTTACCGACGAAAACATTAAAAAAATCCACAAATTTATTTTGAATGACTTTAAATTTAAATTGATTGAAATAGGGGCACTCTAAAGATATCAACTGAAAGTGTACATGATATCATTCACGAATATTTGGGTATGAGGAGAGGTCTGCTCAAACTGGGTGCCGCGCGAGCTCACTTTTGACCAAAAACAACGACGAGTTTATGATTCGGAGCAGTGTTTGGAGATGATCAAGCGTAATGAAATAAAATAAATTTTTGCGTCGATATGTGACAATGGCTGAAACATGGCTCAATCATTTCACTCCGAAGTCCAATCGACAGTCATCCGAGTGGACTGCACACAATGATCCCGTTCCAAAGCGTGGAAAATGCAACAGTCGGCTGGCAAGGTTATGGCGCATGGAATCATTTTCATTGACTACCTTGATAAAGCGAATATTACATAGCGTTTTTTGGACCGTTTGAAGGACGAAATCGCCGAAAAACGACCGCATTTGAAGAAAAAAAAGGGCTGCTTCACCAAGACAATTCACCGTGTCACAAGTCAGTGAAAACGATGGCAAAAATTCATGAATTGGGCTTCGAATTGCTTCCGAATCCACCGTCGAATCCAGATCTGGCCCCAGTGACTTTTTCCTGTTCTCAGATCTCAAAAGAATGCTCGCTGGGAAGAAATCTTCGTCGAATGAAGAGTTGATCGCCGAAACTGACACCTATTTTGAAGCAAAGGACAAATCGTATTACAAAATCGAAAAGTTTTAGGGTCGCTCTAATCAGTGTATCACCCTAGAAAGGAATCTTGTTGAATACAAAAAAGAATCTTGCCAAAAAAATTGCGTTGCTAAAGCTACGTTAAACTATAATTTATCGCAGTTATTAAATATCAAATTACTCACCATAGAGTTACCGCGGTTTATTTGTTTGTACGTTGACTGAACTGCGTTTATAGACCAGTTTATGAACCTTATTGGACGAGATGTTAACCTTTGTCGATCACATCAATTGCATTACCTGATGTCATGTTTGTCCGGAGAAGCTGCACCACTGGTGAAACTCTGCGTCGCTGCTACGACAACAAGCGACATTGGTCACCGATTTTAATTCTGATCTTTACGCACAAGCTTCATCAAGAAACACGTTGAAAATGGGCCATTTTATTATTCAGCCCAACCAAAGAGTGCACATTCATCTAGGTTCCATTTTATCACAACAAATGTCTAATTGTGTGCTCTGCGAAGTTTTTGTCAAATTCAATTTACCAAAATTCCAAGATCATATATTTTATTTGCAGATCTCATCTGGTTCTGTAGACATGGCTTGCTACAGATTCGCTTGTTGGTGTAATGCAGTTCCGAACTTCTCAAAAAACTATCATCGGTTGGGTGTTATTTGGCCCTGCGGGATCGTCACCGAATTCACAAATTTTTCATATGCCGCTGTCGCTACAGACTCACCTCGATCTGGAGGCCATTATGCAAATATTTTGGACGATCGAAGAAGTGGCGGATCAAAAACTGACAACCATGTCCAAACGCCAGGCTGAAGACCATTTTCAAAGTAATACCACACGCTACAATACGAATTGACTATCAGTACGCCAGTACAATTCGATCGCTTTTGCAAACTAAACGAAAACTCCAACAGCAGTCAAAACTCTACGAAAAATATTGGTCGCTTATGAGTGAAATCCTGAACCTAGGACATGCAGTTTGCACCAAATTCGCTCCCAAGATGATTTGTCATATTACATGACCACCTAGCCGTCGTTACCAGTAATAAGCTAAGGGTAGTTTTCGATGCATCTCTTTAAACGACAAAATGATGGTTGGACCACGTTTGCAAGATAATAGGTCGCCACAGTACTACGATTCCGCCTTTGAACAATCGCATTCAGCAGCGACGTCGTTAAAATGTACTGATTGTATGGGTGATGACCGCAGACCTAGACTATGTCAGCGAGTTCATTTCAAAACTAAACCGTATGGCACAGACCCAGCATCAGGCTGTACTCATTGCTAATATAATAAAAAGTGATAACGACGACCATCAGGAGGCAAACGATTTTTCGGCGAAAGTACACTTTAGGAATTACCTAGAATAGGCTTCAAAATATTCAGCTGCCGTACGGCTCATCGCGTACTACTACGAGGCTCTCATGTCTAGGTGCTATAACTTCGTCAATATGACAAATTTCGGTATACATTTTTACAGTATATTATTAATGAACTTTATGTAAAAAAAATAGTTTTTTCTAAACCAAGTTACCAAAACACCACCTTAAAGCAAAAAAATACGAAATATTAGGAAGATAAAAGAGAAGTTATCTACCAGATGCGTAAATTGAAGCGACCCTTATATTTAAACTGATGTCACACACGTAAATATCACCTAGCAACCTAGAATTTCTGGCTACGTAATTCATGACATATTGTTTTGTCGAGCGCTACCAAGTATGGATTTAACCAAAAAAATGTACAACGTACCATCCAACGTTTTAAGGAAACAGGTACCATTAAAAAAAGTTATGGTGGTGGTCGTTGATTTACTGCAACAACAGCTGCGAACAATAACAAAGTGCGCCAACGTTTGATTAGAAATCGTGCACTTCGGAAAAATGAAACAGGAAATGAACGTGAGCGAATCCAGCATTCGTCGTATCCTCAAAAAGAGTAAGACCTTACAAAAAGCCATATCCCAGGAACCCAAGTCTGCAAAGACAAAAGCGATACAAAAGATCAAAGGAGTTGATTCGTATGTTCGATGTTGGTGAACTCCAGAACATGGTTTCCTCAGATGAGAAAACATTCTGTATTTAGTAAGTGAATCGTCAAAATGATCGTGTCTGGCTAAATGGGCATGCTAGTGAACATTCCGACATTTTGCGGGTAACTCGAAGACAGGGAGCAGCACAGGTTATGGTTATCGCCGCTACTTTTTCTGCCAATGGGCCCAAAAAGCAACTTTTTTATAACTTGGTATTTTTCTCGAATTTTAGCCAAATCCATAGACAAAACAATATTCTTCAAAGGAATAGAAATGTAAAGAATTGTCTGCTATTGATTTTATTAGGTAAACTCCTAATTTTATTCTATTATTTTATTCACCTCAAAAAATGTGTTATTATTATTATAAGAAAATTGTGTCTGGTATATTTACAAAATTGGTTAAAAAGTTTTTTTTATTAAGTATTGATTTATTTAAAAATATTTGAACACATTTCTAAAGAACATAAAAATATAATATTATCATAAATATAAACTAAACTTTTTGTTATTGATCATTGAATAATAAATTAAAGATTTTAAAAAAATATATATCTATCGAGAGCGAATTGCATCGTTAAAAGTAGCTCGCTGGCGGAATATATACATTGACTCGTGTATATATTTGCATTGATTTATTGAAATGGAGTCAGATTTCAAATACTGCATTTTCTGTTTTAATCTCTTAACATATAAGTTCGCTTGAGGCTCGTATTACGTCCGCAGTGCTCAAAACACAATGATCCAGTTTTCCTTGCGCTGGCAGTCATTTATCAAGCAAACTGTATATATTTATCAAATTACCTAGACAATTATCCCGATAATCAATTAACGGCCAATGTTACCTTATAGCACACGTTAAAGACTCACAAGTGGTCGCACACGTGCTCTACAAGAAAATCGGACATTATTTTATAAAATATAATAAAGTATACATATTGTGGATAGACGATATAAAGTCTAAACGACGTACACGAAGCTTTATCGTTTTATTGGTTAATAAGTGGTTAAAATGTGATTAGCTCCGTTATACCAACATTATTTGATATAATACAGATTAAATAATACTGTGCTCGAGCAAACGGTGTCGTGTCACGATATGAATAATAATAATAATATAATATCTGGTCGTTTTAATATTAGTAAATACTATACAGCGAGTAAATTAATACACATGTGTATAAGACTTATGAACGTTTTATATAATTTAGTAATGAGCCGGTGGCGAAGTAATCTGCATGGTCCGTGGTCACGCCTTTCCTGAATCCGCTTGTGTGTCTGCGGGTGTCCAATACAACGTCGAATGTGCGGATAATGCAACGATGACCTTGTGACTCTTAGCACTAACACATAATTATATAACTTCGATATAGATTATGTTTTAATCTATTATATAGCCTCATGCTGTGCAATAGGCATGGATAATATATGTTGATATACTCGTAGCTATTTTCTAAAAAAAGTCTAGCTCGTAGATCAAAATATAATATATATGAATACTGTTTTCATAATTTATAATTTTATTAATTTTATATTTTAGTTTATTAGACTTGATTATCGTTTTAATTATGCTAATACTTTGTCTCTGTCTCCCAATGGCAATATTTATTTACCTCTACTGACATGTTTCATACCGGTTGTTCCAATTTAATTTTAACTCGGGTACGACCGTCTTGACTACTCTTCAAATCAATTGATACTGCCCCAAACTATTGAATGATTCATAGACCGACCATACAAGTAAGACTCACAATGATAAACTATTCATACATAAATAAACATACACAAATTGTATACAAAACAAAAACAATGTTTTCCGTCTAGACTCTTAAATGTGATGCGCTGAATTTAATGTAAAATCAAATAACTATATTCATAAATAAACGCAAACATACACTTATTCCTTAAAACTAAATCGACGCAAATGCTTTAAAGATATATATTCATCAATTTGTATATGACCCCTATGTCTGACCCGGCGCTTTTCACTCGGCGCGTCCGTCGGTCCAGCTTAACACACGAAACTGGCTGCCCTTCTCGAAAATGCAAATTGCCTTGTTTTCGTCAAACTTATAATTTGTTTATTCATGAAAACAATCATTTATGCTCTGGACATCTCACCATCATCATCATTATCAACGCACACAACTCCTCCGTCGCGTCTCATAAAACTTCAAGCACACACACACACACACACACATAGCACAGACATCACATATAAATAATTGATGGTTTCTTTTATGCCAGCGAATACACCGCACTTTGGCTTCGTATTATGGATCGATCCATTAAAAATTCAATTCCAATATAATAAGAAAGTAAAAGTAGAATGAAAGCGATCTTCTTTCTTGCGCACCGCAACTCGAGCGCACACACACACACACACACACATTCAAGACATAAAAAAGGCGTTTGCGGCCGAGCGAGCTTACCATCAAGAGTCGCAAGCTCAGAGCGAGTGTGCGCATTTAGAGCGATTACGGTAATCTGGAGCAATTTATTTATTTATATTTTTCGTAAATTATTTAATTAAATAATTCATTTTGATTTACATTACTTGTGTGTGCCCAAAGTCAATGTTATAAAATACTTAATAACATCAATTACATGAAGGTGGACATTTTTGAGCATTGTCCGTGGCGGTGAGTGCCTGGCAATCGTGCAAATAATTGTTATATAAATATATTATATATTATTATTATTATTATTGTGTACCAGAATCTCGCCTCGACGAACTGTTGTTGCTTTCAATTTCCTCTGTGCGAGACACACTTGCTGCGGCTCGTATTAAGCGAATGTGGATCAACCAGTCCCTCTGAGCAAAAGCCGCAAATGTTGCTCTGTTTTTTTTTGTTGCTTCATTGCCTCAGTCTTTCTTCACATAAGTTTTGCATCTTATATATATGTGCAATCGTCGTATTTTCCAACACTGTCGCCGATATGTCAGTGTGTGTGTGTGTATGATCGAGTTTGCTGTTATTTATAGGGTGTATCAATTGGAAAATCGCTGATCAGCCACACGAGGTATGCGCAATGTTATAGACTGTATGGCCGACGCGGCGCACGTCTCAAGACGATGGACGCAACCGACGGTAGAAGGTGGGCAAACAAGTTACGCGCGTGCACGAGCTCGAGCTCGAGCACTGGAAGTGATTTGCTGTGTATCTGCGCGCAATGCTCTGCTCCGCCAAGGTTTATAGTTTGTATAAAATATGATAATTATTAATTACGACGAGTATCCAGGTGTGTGCGAGCGTGTTTGGCAACAATTTAATTTAGATGCGATTGAAAAGATAAACAAAATTCTTTAGACAAGAAAATCTCGATGTTTTCATACATATTATATTAAATTTTGAAAAACTGACGAAATCTCATTTTCTATAGAAAAACTGACCAAATCTCATTTTGCTATAGAAAAACTGACCAAATCTCATTTTCTATAGAAAAACTGACCAAATCTCATCTTCTATAGAAAAACTGACCAAATCTCATTTTCTATAGAAAAACTGACCAAATCTCATTTTCTATAGAAAAACTGACCAAATCTCATTTTCTATAGAAAAACTGACCAAATCTCATTTTCTATAGAAAAACTGACC
>JANSTU010050523.1:0-21541 GCA_027564075.1 Bolitophila hybrida
CTATATATACTATATACTATATATATGATGTTTACACATCCCCCTGTGACTTCTGCAACTCACACACTTTTTTTTTAAGAAGCAGATCAATACACCAATGAACAGTCTTTAACATTACATCCTAGATTTTAACACTTATTAAGCCGACCCACCAGCTAACTTCTACTCAGGTTCTGAAAGGCATAATAGGCTAACAATAAATCATCCAGTCCTGATAAAATTCCTTATATTTTTTTATGAAGAGTATCAAAAAATCGGTTTCTTGCAACTTTGTTTAATCAATGTAATAACATAGCCAGGAAAAGGGTTTACACAACACTGCGACATTGAAAAAAACATTCCGTATACTTTCAAAAATCTGCCGACAGTAAATTATAATTTATTTTACAATACCCCATTTAATTGTGGTCCATTCTGATAAACAATCAACGGATGATTAAAATAAACACATACAAATTTGAAGCAAAATATAACTCGAAGATCTCTATGAAAAAAGGCCACAATGTCATAATCTTCTTTGATTGTGCCCAAATTAGGCTTTTAGGATCTCTAAGATATCATGGTATTAAATTTGAGTTAAACAACAGACATGCAGAATACATCTGTGAATTTCCAGCTTGGTCAAACATATCCTCAGCGCAAATTAGAATTCTCCAAAGAAAATGTCTACGTGCAAGATCGTGGACCAATTCATACATACAAAACGATGATCTCTACTTTAGGACGAGTTTGTCAAGATTTCACTAATTCCCCTGGACAAAATGTACTATTCGGAAAACCCACTTCAGAGAGAGTTTACAATCCACAATAAAGACGATTTTTTATTCAGAATTACCTCGATGCATAGTTTGGTTTCATAGGAATCTTTACTGCTGGCCTTGCCGTAAGCCCTATATGACACAATTAACAAATGACAGGACGGTAAAACCCGATCCTATAAAAATTAACATTCGTAAATATATCTTTTGCAGAATTATGTATGACCTCCATAAATCATAAAATAATAAAATTTTGAAAAACTGACAAATTGTACAAGCATATTTATGAGAATTAATTGCTCAATTAATTATAATCACAATTCCACTTGAATCGCGCTCCGCATTAAATCACTTATGCACACACAAATTCAAATAATACCATACAATATGCCTGTGAGTAGACAATTGATTTCGATTTTTCAGCGGAACTGCAGCTTTTCACAAATATTACATACTATAAATAAACCATAAACTTTAATTAACCAATACCGATGATGCATTTAAATAATGAAATGATCTCCCGCTGCGGTAGTTGGGGATGGTCGTTAATATTGTGATTTCAGTTGCCACATTTTTCCATAATTATCAACTTACCGTAATTATGTTTATGGACGAAAATGCCTGCAATACCTGAAAGGTAAATACAAATCCAGACTGCGGTGGCGACATGTTCAATTAGGGGGGAAGCAGGTGTGCGGTTATGAAAGAGTAATCGGAAACGTAATGTTTTATATATTTGTTCAGTATACATGTGGTCACAGTGTATTAGTCGATTTAATTATAAAATGTTATGTTTCTGGTCATTTGGACTGTGCATAGTTATCCTGATTACAATTTATTGTTAACATGCAGCCAAATCCACATTTGAAATAAAATGCCCCTTGATTACAACATCAAAGGGGTTGTTTGCGCCGTGGAATTGGTATAGCTGATTAAACAGAATGCGGTTGAATTGTTTTATTTGCCACACAGTGCAAATATGCGTTAGGCAGGGGTGAGGGGCCTGAAGGCCACAATCGAGGACCGCGTATTGTTATAACAAACTAATAAACTCTCCTGGTCAGGCACAAAGACCACACCGAGCGCAAACAATAATTAACAATCGCGATGGTTACCAGAACCGGCTACTTGTGCATTGGAGGAATGGGGAGCACACTGTGAGTGGTTCTTGCCATCAAATCGATTATTCCCAGCATGTGTGCGTTCAGAATATGCAATCAATTTTAAACAAAAGCGTTTTTGTGTGTCTGCTTATTTCAGCGCAAAGGTATAGTCTAGTGAATGCGTTGAAATGGTGCGGCTGGGTCAGAATGTATAGGGCAACCGTGACCACTGAAGTTGAACAGAATTGATTATAAATACTTTGTCATTGAATTAATGCTTTTGTCCAGTCTACTCACGTGCACTACACCTGTGTATAATTAATTTTTGTGAGCACAAACGCAATTTTTTGCCAATTCACGTGGAAACAAAAATAAAGCGTAAATTCATTTTCATATTTCATTTCTATATATATAAATATATATATTTTAATTGATTGTGTTTTGTACACGAGGCGCGGGTCAAATACACATACATCAGCAAAAAACATTCCCCCATTTCACAATGTATATGGTAAATAAAATTGTACCTACAATGTGAATGTGTGTGTCGCGCACCTGCCCGACGAGCTTTCGAACGATCATGTATTTGTTTCGTTGTATTTTTTTTATATTATTTCGAGAACACAAAAGCAATTAAATTTTGTCCAAAACTGGAATTATATTGTTTGTTTTTTGTCTCTGTGTCTATAGGTGAATCGCCCGAAAAACTCTACAAACTGGACTCTGCAAATAAAGTACCCGCAACTCCGGGACGCAGGTGTTTATGAGTGCCAGATAAATACGGAGCCGAAAATGTCGTTGTCGTACACCGTGCACGTCGTGGGTAAGTACATTTATCTCCCTTTTATTGCAAACTGTGTTTGGGGTGTATATTTTAAGATTGATTGTGTGTAAAAAAAGGTTGGACAAAAAGTTTTATTTCAATAACATTTAGATGTGTGCGTGGTAGACCCCGGAATTAAAAGAGTATAATTACATTTTTATTCAGTCTCAGAAAAGGTTGACCCACGGTATAAAGCGTGAGCATGAATGAGGTGCCAATAATGCGGCACGTGCCGACGCCTTTTAATTTAATAACACACCCTCCTGTGTATACGATAGTAGAATTTGATACATCCTCTTTTTTGTCTCCTTCAAATTGTCCTTTTTACGTAATATCCTATTCAGAGTGTGTGTGAATAAACACAGAGCTCCCATAAAAACAGGCACGAAGCTCCGGTTAGAGCCGGCTAAATTGAAGCACTTGAGCACATAAAGATAATCAAATTAAATGATTAAGATGCGAGTTAAGAGATTAGATGGACGAAAGGTTCGTCGGCCAGTGTGGCAAATGTCTTCATATCCTTTCTCGTATGCTCACTTGTTTGGATAAAAGTCTATATCGAGGGTTGTCATCTCACTCCCGAGGTATTTGCACAACGCACACAACACGGAAGACAATGGAACACAAAAAACACATTTACATCCTAATTCAATCAGGATTGATTGTGTACGTTGGGTTCGCCATTGTGCGGGTGCTGGTGTTTTGATACTTTATATGGGAAAGGCGTCATGTTTAAGACGCGTCCATTGACAAGTTGTTGGATTCAACTTGCGCAATGGTAATTACTTTCAAAACTTTTGTTGCCGGTTTGGGAGCTATTGTGTGATTTTAATAGCCGGAAGGAAAAGTTAAAAGTGCTGTGAAAAAATTGGTTTTGTTGTTTGAGCTTAAGGCTGTTTCAAATAATAAACAATGTCATATTAAATATTTACTAGCAGAGCTGGAAAAAATAATAATTCATTGTTAGGAATTTGAATAATTTTTTTTTAGTCTTTTTCAAATGAAAGTTATGCGTATATAAAATAATTATATTGTTTTTGCAAAGCGTGTTGTTTTGTTCCAGTAGTCCAGTTTAGAAGTGTGGTCGGTATTTAACTATATAGGTTCAGTAACATTCTTCATACACGCACGATTTTTCTTTTTAATTATTGAATATACTTAAGGATTTTAGGTTTTACAATACACGGATCTAGTTGGTTAATCATCCTTGTTTAGAAATAATGAAAATTCGTGTGGATGCTTATTCTGATAACATCGTCACCCTGGAAAAGTGAATGAAACTGACTGAATATTTATTTGAGTGACTGGTGACGAATTTGAAATCATTTTTTAATGTTCCACCTAGTACTTTAATGTTTACTATACTCGTACCAATATTTTTTAATAAAAAAAAAAATATTTGCTTTTCGAGCCATCTGTAAATGCCACAAGGCTCCACATAGTTCCAGTTTTAGTATGGAGTTAAAAATATTTACAAAACCTGGCGATGCTCATCTACGATGCGGGTTGAGAAGGTATAAATAACGGCCGCGAAAGCATGATTAGAAGCGTCAGAAAATCTATGCAATTGACCTTGACAATTTGGGAGAGTATGTGATCCATCGAGGTAATTTGATTTCTGGGAGATCACTAAATTCGTTTCGATAGAATTTCCATTCCCTTGAATGTCAACTTAGTTAATTTAGCTAAGCCATACAGTTTTTGTAACATGATCTTCTAATTATTATAGGTGCAAGATGGTCAAATAATCTTTATTTTTCTGATTGATTTAATTGGAGTTTGAAGGTTAAATTTAATTGTCCAGTGATCGGAGGCTGGGTGCCACAAAATTTCCAGAGCTTTTACAGAATCGTCAAATCTGAGGTTTCATTTCTGGGAATACTGGTTCTATATGGCCCAAAAGCTCAGGAGAATTATTTGACCATTTTCGAAGCTCAAACGCAGAGTTGTTCGAGTCGCTTCCGTTTAAAGCAATGTCGACTTCAAAATCTACAAGAACACCTGCTGGTGGACGTTGATTGGGCAGTACGGAGCGCTTGATGTGCCAAAAGTAACTGTTAAAAGTCGAGCACATCCATAAGAACCTCCATAACAAGAACAAATAAATTTGATGAAACTCAAAACCATTATTGCACGCATCTGAAGAAATATTCAGTCAATTCGTATTTTTTGTAAATCTCAATTTAAACGAAACTATTTCGACTTCCAGTAGACCATGGAATTATATATTAGGTGGAGCAGTGGTCTAGGCCTCTAAACTAGTTTCCAACCTCTCAACCATGGGCCGGGAGTTCAATCTTAATTGCGACACAATTACATTAAACTTCAGTATAAAGTGTGAGAAAAAGCTTTTAGAGAAGGCCCAGTCCAACTATGGTTGTTGTGACAGTTTTGTTTTTATTATCTGATTTTGAATGACCAAAGATTTTTTTTTTATTTTGTATTATTGATTTGGGCAATCTTTCTATAATTAGCAAAAAATCATCAATTTTTTAAAAGTACATTTACATATTTCAAATAATTGTGATATCAAACACCGATAAACTACAACTGAAATGATCAATTATCATTCTTTTATGTTGGCCATTCAAACTCTCTCCAGCATTGAATCCCTTGTCGCAACAGCATAAATGCATTAACGACAACAATTGACACTTAATTCATTCCACACAGCTGCACCCTGAGTGATTGTGAGTGTATATATTTTGTATATGTACACATATTTACTAACACGTTCTCAAATTGCAAACCACACACATTTGCAGCTAGTCTGTTTGCCATAACACTCTAGATTCTACTAGCAAAATCTCAGTGCACATCCTCTCTAACACATATATAGTGAAACATGAAAACTTTTATCTGTAGACGCTGGATTCTGGATTATTTGCATATATACACAAACACTCACACTCCGAAAGGCACATGTAATATTGGATATGCGTAGGTAGGTATATACGAGTATGTATTGTGGAATATATTATATACATATATGTAATGCAATATGCATGCACATGAAGGGTATATCTATATATAAGTTCACGCGTGCATGAATGAGCACATGCAAAGTCGGCTTAAGTTTAATTGCAAACATTAATACATTAACTTATTCATTTGGGATTGCACGCCTGTGGGTTTGGGTGTATGTATGTGTTGTATGTGTACGTTTACAGAAGCCACCCCCAACCTAGAGTTGTGTAGATGGGTTTGTGTGTGTGAGCGCTGAAAACAAGAATCTGCAATAAAACACTTTACATCGAAACAATACCGAACCAAATTTAGCACCACCCGCACACAGATTTCATCCAGAACAAAGCCGTCGAAAGGATTTCACAGGCAGAGGATTACGTAAGAGCGTATATGCGTGTGATTTGAAGGTGGGAGTTGTTGTTTGTATGCTTTGCATACATAAATCTCGAACAAAGGCGTAATCTATAATAGCTGACGTACTGAGCTCCGTGTGGATGATGAGGTGTGACAATCACCTCATCTCATTTACACAACACTCGACAACATATATTTTTGTTCCTTCCTTTTAATTGCAAATGTTTTATTTTCATATTATTTACTTAAAATACTTTACTTTATTTACTTAATAATAATATCCCATGCATATGATATTTCCGGTCTCACGGTAGGCGTTGCGGATTTAAGTATTTTTATGTCAACTTATATATATTAAGTCATGGTAAATGTAGATAAGCCTTACAAAACAACCGTGAGCAAAAGTCTGAAGTGTAATAAATCTAATAATCAAGAATTCTCGAAATATCCCTGGATGTGTGAAACATGTATAAAAAGACGATTTCATTTGTTATCCTGAAGATATCTTGCTCACCGATTTGTACGATTACTGTTACGGAATCGTTTAAAACGGTAAAAAAATGATTACACATATTGAAAATACGAAAATAAATAGAACTTAGAACTTATTAACTAATCAAATACACATTGGTGACCCAAACTGGTTTGAATTTGAATTTATCAAGAAACACGGCATGTGCCAGCAATCTAAAAGCAGTTGGTCAATCCCGACTCAAATGGCTGCCAAACCAGAAGGCTAATTATAGGGCACTAAATGCTCATAACTTAACCGACAGATACCATTTTTCCAACACTTCTCTCACATCCTTTATCATAAGCAAATCCCAAAAATGGCATATGATATCACTAAAATGCCAAATCCATTTGTTCTTTTTGAGTTCAAATATATGATTTTTGGCTTATGCAACACAGCCCAAACCATGCCATGCTATATAAACGAAGTGCTCCGATGATAGGGTTTCGTCTTTGCATACATTGCCGATATATGTATTGCATGACTCAACAAGTAGGAACCAGCTGCCAAAGTGAAAAAATTCAAAGTAGTACACTTTTAAAAAATTAGTAGTACGTTACACTATTAAGTAGTACCGAAGTAATTTGTGAATCTTTCTTGTTTTTTATCGCATATTTTGACATTTCTATTCGGCTGTATTCACATTAAATTTTTAATATTTAATATTTTCCGTAATATTGATATAAAAGGTTTTCGTGGTTTATTTTGCATTCGATTTAATTTGTGATTTTTCCAAAGTTAAACGCATCGCTATAAAACATGTTAAATGAAAAATGTAATTAAAATGCCAAAGACCAAACTTATCAAGAGGTTGGAAATATATGTAAACAATTTTGGATAGTACGATGGGAAAATGTGGAGTAATAGTAGTTCGTTGAGAATGATCGTACCTAGTGCAGTTAATACACGACTTTACATTTAAAAACATTTTAATTTTCTAGTTAAAAACATTTAATGTAATAAATTAAATATTTACACAAAATTTCAGACGTGATTTGACCTTTTTATAACGCATCGATATGACGATATGTAACGCATGGCTATATCGACATAGGTTGAAATAATCTGCCCAAATCGCTACCCTGGACCCGAAAAACGGTTCTGGACCCAAAAATCGGTTGTGGATCCGAAATTCAACGGTTTTTTACGTACGGGCATTTGTATAAGGAAAATAGCATAAAATAAAATAGCAAATAAAATAATTTTAACTGCCAACTAAAATTCAATGAAATCAATGTAAAAAAGGCTATTTTCCTTATACAAGTCCCGTGCAAAGAACCGAGATACATATCTCATATAAATTTTGGATCCAGACCCGAAATGCATGTAATACCCTATTCTCGTTTCATTCTTTGAGTAATAATGTATATAATAATGAATTATAATAGGAATCATTAACTTTTAATTTTTTTTTTTTTATAAAATAAGTTGAATATTTTAAAATTCCAAAACAACAATTATTTTTAAAATAAAACAAATTTAAAGTTTTTCGGGTACAGAACCGGGTACCAATTTTATGCAAAAACCGGGTACCCGAAATTTTTGGACCCGGGTACCCGGTTTTACTTGACAGCACTACTCGCACCACTTTGGCAGCACTGGTAGGAACACAAGAGCCAAGCTTAAGCGATTCCTGGCCAAGACATACTTTAACCGAATTCTTATAGCTATGCACGACAAAACGGAAGTTTCCTGGACACCAGACAACATTCAATCGTTTGCTCGGTCGTATAAATCAGACCTAGTTCCGCCTCAAAAATATCTCGGATACAAAATCCTTCAACAAATACTAGATCGTATTTTATTCCGAATGAAATATTTAAAAAGGTTTTTATTTCGTCAGCGGGATTTTGGATTGTGATAGATTTTATTAGACGAATTAGAGAAGTTGATCGTGGTTTATAAAATTGAAATTGTACGCTTTTTGGGTTTATGGAATAGTTTTATGAGTTTGTGACGAGGTTAGAGTTATTCGGTGTTTTTAAAATAAATGGTGTATGCTGGTTTGTGGTATATTTTATGAGTTTTGATTGTTTGTCTAAATGGTTCATTCGTCCAAATGATTCTTCGGGAAAAAGAAATTCAGTCCGGCTCATTCTTCCAAATGACTTAATCGACCAAATGACTTTCGGTTAAATGACGGATTTCGGCAACACGGCATTCGGCCAAACGTCTTTCGTCCAATCAGAGTATATTTACCCAGCGGTGCTGAATTTTAAGAGAAAAAAAACAAACATATTTTAAAGCTTAATTTGAGAGCAGGGCTTTCGGATGGTTGCACACTAGAATTTTAGATTCTATGGTGACTTCTGATCGCATGAAAAAACACGAATTTATCAATACAAAATTTTACATACATATGCTAAATCTAATTGATGGGAATATTCGATCAATTTTCAATATAGTATATGTGTGTGTGTGTGTGTTCACTAGTAATGGGTGCAATCAAAACGCCGCGACCACGTCAATAATCAAATTGAAGGTTGGACGTGGCGCTTATGCGCAGCGCTTGCACCCGATGGTTACCCATTGCATTGCATTCGCTAGCGTACAACCACACACACGCATACACTCTAAATTGCTGTCCATCTATCTATGTCACACGGCGCTATAAACTGCCAATTACATAAACAACGCCGTGATGGGCACCGGGCTGCGCGCTCCATCAACTATGTTAAAAAAATCGATGGACAAAAAAAAAACAAAACAAAATATAGCATATAACATTACAGGCAGAACACTTTTTAATAATAAATAAATATAGCGAAATGTCACAGACACAAATTAAGTCAATTATAAAACTATTCCGGGCTTATACGAAATCTATATATTAATCTATGTACAATTTTAGTACAATATTTCCAGTCAGTCACAGTTGCACTCTATCAAGCATATATTATTTTCTTTCTCACACATTTACACATTCTATGAATATTTATTATTTATAATTAAAAATACTGTCGTGTGAAGATCGTCCACGGTGCAGCATATAATGTTGCCCTCTCTTCGTTAAGATTTACGATTTATCAACTATATTAGATAAGGCTCGTCTATACAATATAATGGTGGTATTCGGACTAAGTTTTGGGAGAGGTAGATTGTTACATGCAGCCACATGCCTCCACCACCATATTGGGCAGCGACTTTTGACTGGCCGTATTTTTGCTCTCCATATACAAAAGCGGCAGCGATGAGAATTGGGTAGCCGTGCAGCACGGCACAAGCTCCAGAGTTTTACTCTTTGTGACATTGTTACTGTTCCAATTGTACAAAACTTTCTGTAAAATAAAGGAATTCGTTTAGAAATCATATGATCAATATGTATGAGGCTATATTTTGTAACTTACCCGTATCACAGAATTGTAGTGTGTTGCACTCTGGGCTATTGTTGCCGTCGACTCGCAAGATCCACGGCAGAAGTATGCATCGTAACCTGGTGGATGAAGAATCCAGTCGTTCCAGCCAATATCAGCAAATGAAATGTACAGTTTCTCACGACAGCATTCCGTCACACCTTTAGAGCAATTTATGCTGCGCTTTTGGCGTTTGATCTTACGATGTGTGTGCGTATTGACAACAATGAACGGACGAAAGTCATTGTCCAAGGATAACAGTGTCAGTGATGGATGCCGATCACAGGTATTGCACGAAATGTCGATCACGTGATGCAGATCATTGTGTTCTATCCAGTTCTTGATACACCAGGCGATATCAATTTTAACCCATTCTTCTGTTAATTGAAAAAATATATTTTAGAAAAATATACATCATGAAGATTTTACAAAGAAAACCTTACCAGTGATATTTGTCTCCTGGATGGCAAAGTGTTTCACTATGCGTTTCGTGTCCCACGTTTTCACCTCACCGACAAGTATGGAGTGTTTGTCTACGTTCATGATGTGCGGCTGCTTGTAGACCCAAAGTTCTGCACTCTCGACGTCCCGATAGTCAAGCTCGGCGGGTATCTGAACTGAAAAGCACATCGAAGAACCCAGTTGATCCTTATTCTCGCAATTATCAGCGTCTGCTAAAAATACAAACAAATGTTCTATTAAAATTAAATCTTTCATATATTCTTATTAAAAAAATAATTCTTTGATATATAATGTGTCTCAATTTAAATACGTACACGTTATTATATTTTCGTTGATTTTTAAATTGGATGACAATTTCCACATCTGGATTCTAATCAATCACATTACTAAGGACTTTAAATTAATGGATGAACATCTACTAAATAGTAATACATCTAATAATGTTTCATTTTCATGCTTGACATTTTGAGGATTTTAAAGGAAAATTTCTCAAATTCAGAGGGGTTAATCATCTAGGTGTAAACATGAAAGGAAAGCATCTCGTTTCTAAGCTTAAGAGCTTTAATTACCGGACGCACTGACCCAAAAGAAAGGCGCTCGAATGTCATGACCTATCCCACGCATTCTAAAGACAAATCCCACTGACATTTTTGCGCACCTTTGCTGGCCCAGATTATGTTTGAACATTGACACCGTTGCGCGCACCTGTTGTATTTGTATATACACACACCTTTATAGATAGTGTATATACATGTCTTCAGTGTGTGTGTGTGTCGTTAATGGGTGTGAGTAGATGTCATCCTGGGTATTCTGAAACAGGCTCATAATACGTGACTCGTGATTACACACGCCCGAACAAGAGATAACGCATTTTTACAATCCTTCCATCCACACTTATAGTCACACTCACACGCACGCATTGTATGCTATATTTGAGAGTGAGTGTGTGTACGTGTGCACACGTGTGCATGAGATTATGTTGTGTCAGATATATTATATGTATACTGTATATATGTGTTCTCTGTAGTTAATGTTATGTTGCTTGTTTTATGCTCTGCGTGCGCCAGAACGTATACGTGTGTGCGGTCTGCGTAGAGAACATGCGACAACATGCGGCACGCCATAAAGAAAGAACGTGAATAATTGAACGTTACACACATACACACACACATACACAAACACATATATTATATATATACTCTTGCGGTTGATGTAGTTGTATTGGTAACATTACATGTGTGTGGTTGCGCAAAAGCTCATGTCGCGTATAGAACGCTTGCAATAGGCACAGATTATATGTATGTATACGTGTTGTTCGTTTGGATGTGTGCAAAAAGCTTCGGTGGGCGGTGGGCTGTGTGTACGCTTTTCGTATAATGGAAATATTTATCCTTGTCAAATAGAAAAGGCTTTTCAGGTTTTGTGCTCGATAAAGGTTAAAGTAGCAATATAATGTGTGTATGTGGCGACATATATAGGATAGGCTCAGAGTGCGCGTAGATTGCGTAGCGTGATGTCCTATTGCGGGGGCGGAATGAAGGGTGAACGCGTGATTAGAAGAGACATTTTCCGGATTCAGCGCTCCGGCACTGAATCCGGTTTAATAATGTGTTTTTCGTTGACACATTATACACGCCGTTTATCGCATTATTTAGCAACACCAGTTGTTTTCGTATGCGTATGGTAATCTTTCGATAATCCACCAATTCACCGCATGTCAGATCTTTCACCCTTTCACGTCGACACTTTTATGCATCCGTTTTCATAGCACGATTTCGCCGGCACGTTCTTATCTGATTAGACAGCGCATTTCATTGATGATATATAAACGTGAAAAATTTTATGTTTATTTAAAACATAAACTGTATATGTAAAAAGGTGTGTGTTAGAGAGGATGCAGTGCGAGGGTGTCATTGTGCAAGGAATACACAAGCGAGCATGTAGTTTTAATCAAATCGTGTTTGTTTAGTTTTTATAAACGTTGGTAGCAAATTTCAATCGTTACAAATCAAAATATTCAGTATTTATATTTTAGTCTCCTCTCCACATTGTATTTAGGCGTTTCAAAGTAAATTAATAAAAAAACATTATTTTTACTATCCTTTCCAAAAAAAATATGAAAAGCGCTCAAATTTTCTATCGAAAAATACGAGATTTGATTTGATTTGATTAAAAAATACATTTTTGATGGCAAAAGATTAAAAGATTGTCACTCTACTCTGAGGAGATCGTTGGTGTTTGTTGCAACTGTTTCTGTTTATTTTTCCGTTTTCTCTCAACATTGTTTCAAAGTTTATTGATAAAAAAACATCAAGTGTCTGGATAAATAAAAAAATAGGGGAGCATGATCATGACTTTAAAATACTGAGGTGTGGGCTTCCGCGGAAAAGCTTGTAATACGCTGAGCTCCTCTAAAAGTTGCGTACGTGAGCCAGTCAGAGATGTCCCTAGAAGATATCTCGTTTTTTATCCACGCGTATAGGGTATTTTCAGTGTCACAAGCGGCTGTTATTACAAGCAATTCCCTACGCGGAAGAAATTGTCGTCGAGGGTTGTACAGTACCATAGCGGTCAAAGAAGCTTTTGTATAATTTAAAAAAGCATCTGTAGCGGGAAGTACAAATAAACGGTGAGAAAACAATACGAGTTTCAAGTATATAGTAGTATAAATAATAATGTTATTAAAATGTTCCCCATTTATCATACAACATCTGACCGTCCCCTTCCTTTTTTATGCGAGAAATGGGATATAATGTCATTATGCAGTTACGTGAGTAGATTGAAAATGTATGGCCTGAACATGAAGATGTTACTGTACTTCAATTGATTATGGTGGTTTTATAAGATACATATCAAAATTTTATTCTTTTTTGACATTTTTGAAGGTGCTGTTAGACCGATTGAAACGGTATTTTTTAAAGTGGTCTATTATTACACACCAAAGTCCCTGAACCCTGAACCTGCCTCGAAATCCAGTCAAAATACCTTAAATGCAAATTTAATTTCATATAACAATGGCGAATTTATAAGACTTTAGACTCATTTTCTTTATCTCTCCTATGATTTATAAAATTATTTTATCTTTTTGGTTTTTCAGTTATTTTAAAAAATATACACATGTTTTGCTATAAATATATATTTTATCATTTCCAAATAAATTGTTCCGTTTTGTTTGAAAACAACAAAACAGGTATGCTACACACACACTCACACACACGTGACAGCTTACCGGAAACTCAACCCCCGACCAACTCACCCCAAACAGAATAACGCAATAACGTGCTCCCATGGTAATTCAAAATTAAATGAAATACAAAAACAACCAAAAACACATAACGATACGCTCGTTATAATATTGTTATGTCGTGCAAACATTTTCTTCAAGACACATTCACGTCTTTCCAAGTCGCTTTTATATACAATATATATATAGACAAACATAAAATATGTGAAGACCGCACAAGAGTGAACGGGATAGAAAATAACTCGGAAATTAATCTTCCGACAGTGGAAAAAATATGAAATGCATTGTTATTATTTGAATGTATATTTATTTTATATTTAATATACTACATATAATACGTGGACTATACACGTCACACACAACGCGCTACTGATTCATTTTCGTCAGACGTACATATAGTTCAGCCTGGTTGCACATCTCCTGCATGAAATTTTCCCAGTTTGCTTTCACATCTCTTTCACTCCTGTCTTCGTCAGTTTAACAACAAATGGATATGTATGTTAGCAAGCGTATTCAATGCACAAGTCTCGTTTCCATTGAAACTACACCGTTGGGCATCATTTTAATGATTTTTCTGTGCAAAAGCTCGCGCACACTGAATAGGTTTGTATATGTGTGTTTATATCTATAAAAAAATCTACACACTACGCAAAGCCTCTGCTTCAACAGCGCAAAAAAACACACTCCCAATATATAAACTTGCATATAGTTTAAGTTTATATTCATAGAATAAGTTTTAGCAACAATTCCTTCGCGGTGAATCCTGCATCTTGCAAAGAGAGCTTTTGATGTGTGCAAAACCCACTTGTTTACCCCATTCTATAACATGTCTCTCAATCTGACGTTAGTTAACGCCGTGTTTGACGTACAATTGACGCCTTTCAACTAATATACGACATGGTGTGTTGTTGCGTGTGGGTGTGGATATACTGTGTGCCAAAATGTTTGTGTATTCGCATGTATGTGGAGATCAATAAACACGCCTTTAGTTTTACTCTATATATATATCTATATATATATATGAATGAAGCTGGTAGACCTATTCATATTTGATAAGTTAGAGTATGGCACACAAAGCCAATTAGTTTGTAGTATTAGCCCCGTAGCTCAAAACCGATGTTCACTTGCGATTAGTTTTCGAGAAGTGGGACTAAAATTCGAACGAAAATGAGTTATGGATTATTTCTGCTTTTCATGGTCATAAATATATAATAGATTTTAGAGTGTTATAGAATAAATTACCAAAATCATTTAATTAGTAAATTTATAAAAAAAAACACACAAAACACAAAACAGAAATTATTTAAGTTCTGGAAAAATTAAGAACAACATGGGCGTTTTATTTACGTTCCTCTACAGTTAGAGCCATCTTAGAGAGAAAACATATAACATATATATTCAACAACAATTCGTTACTGTCACCCTAAGCTTTTAATTAGAGCCAGATAGGATTCATAGACCGAAGTGTTTTTCGAATGTAGCACTTTAAATCAGGTTTCTCTTGCTTTTAATAGCCTATTTCTGAAATAGGATATTGATTTGGAATAACGGAACATTAATAATGTATAGAACAAAAAGTGTATGATGGCGTTGATGATTCACGATCTCGAATATAAATAGTAAGATAGATCTCATTGCATATATATATTTCAAAAATATGCACATTTGCCTTGCAATTTATTACTCCTAACCATCGGAGATGTGTTGTGAGTGTTAGAGTTCCAATAGGAGTAGCACAGCACAAAACAGCACATTAGCATGACCTGATCAGTCGTGTAAACCCGTAATGGTCAATGAATCCGTTGCGCCGCATTGCAAACTGGCCCTTTATCCCACAAGGGGTTACAATGAGATGGTGATGATGATGATGATACTTTGTTTTTCTTCATATTGATTTTTCAGGAGATTTCTGTTCGGGAAACCCAAATATTTTTTAACTGGAAAAACCAAACAATATTTACAATTGAGTCTAATAAATCAAGAAAAAACACTAAATTTAAATTTTTCTGTAGGTTTTGACAACAAGATTCTGGACATGTTGCTTCAATTTTTAGCATGTAATCATTTAAAAAAATATAAAACAAAATATTTTTTGCAGTTAATAGTCTCGTCTACCCAGTTCATTAACCTAGCATCAGTTATCACATAATTGAAGGCTCACTGAACCGGATACAGCCCAAAATCATTTTATGATTTATATATATGTTTTCATGTTTATCTGCACATGTGGCATTACACAAACAAGCTGAAGGTTAAATATTTGATATGGAATTCAAAAAAACATGCTATTTTAAAAATTATGTAATATATACCTATACCTAGGTACATGAGATTTATATTGACAACAGCTACGTGATATGACATGTTTTAATCTGCAGAAAATACTATATCCATTCCTATATTCTTAAGATTTAAAAAAAAAAACAAGTTTGAAATAATAAAGACAATACGATCAATTGTATTTCAAGTAATAAATAATTTTTAAAGAGATTAATAAATGATAGAAATAATAAAAAATAAAACAACATCTGGTCTTAACTTGAACAAAGTGTCTTAAACTCACCTAATTGCGGAAAAATAATCTTCTGTGTGGTCTTAGCATAAAACTCATCCGGAATTCCGGTCATCGACTCATCATCGTCGATCATGTTTATCGTAGCACCTTCAGCCACAGGCTTCGGTAGTCCTGTCATCAACACCTGCGGTCGCTCCGTCAGTTTTAGCTTGCGTAGAATCTGATTCTTAACGTACTCGATACGAAGTTCGGTCAACTGTTCTTCACTCATTCGAATCTCAGGACGATTTTGGCACTTTGGACAGTTTGCCGTCAGCAAATCGGCCTTTTTACGTTCGGCATCCGACAAATTGTCGTAAATGCGATTTTTACTAATCTCATCCCTTTCCTCAGAACTGGTTACAGTAGGTTCCGTTTTTACGGGTTGTCCAAGAATTGTCCACATATTATTATGGCGTCGACGGTGTGGATTTAACGGATGTTGTTGTGGATTCCCTTCTCGTGGCTCCACCGTCATTGCTTGGCTTACAAGAAGCTTGGCGAAGATGACCAACACCAATAACACCATGTATTTATTATTAATCATCTTACTGAGAACTATACTTTCAAATGTATACTCAATTCTGTTGTATCACCAACCAAATGGGTTTTCACACGTGTATTCTTAAAACTCAATATCACACCAACGAAAGGCTCTTATTGAATATATTCAAAGTAGTTGGGTTCAATCGCATCTTATGGCGAATTAGCCTTTGTCTCACTTTCACTTTTTTGTCACAATGTTCTCAAAAATAACAAAAATAAAAAAAAACACTTCTCAATCACGTTTTGTATATAGATTAAAGCCACAAACACAGACACTTTTTTTTTCTCTTAAATTTATCCCAAGACGTTACTCGATCAACGAAACATGCGCAAATGCGTGTGGTCAAAGGATGGTCGAGCATATAAACAGTCGCGATTGCGATGTGGTCTTATCTCGAACGAGCCCGGCGAATTTGTGATCGTTTACAGCAGAGAGTATGCTGCTTATATAGCCGTAACGTAATTGAGTTACTGAGCGCCAACAAGAGAGCGAAAACGACTTAACTTAAGTAAGTTACTTATGTCTGAAGTGAGTGACTTTGGACACCAACAACGCAACGGTGCTCTCAGCGGCGGCTATGTGGCTAAGCGAATTTCAAGTGTACGCTGGTATTATTTATAATTATAATAACCAAAACTGGACTCGTGAGAATTCCGCGGGCCAGCTCGAGACAGACTCCTTTCAATATATGCTCACCAAGCACATGACGCAATAATGGTCATGATTTAATATGACGTTTTTATCGTTTTATATCCAATGCACGCGTATATATTTATCTTCGTTTTTTTGAAACGTTCTAAATCTCCGCGCATGAATTCAGACACGTGTCCATCGTGTGGTCACGAAACTAAGTATTATGTGCTGATAGGTCAAATTTTTAAGATAAGAATAGGCGAATTTAAGTGTTATCGCTCTCGTCATATTAAATAATAATTGTAGGAAAAATTTGGAATTTTAAATAGGCAAGAAATTACTATTTTTAGAAAACAAAACCAGCAATCTCTGTATAGATATTTGCAGAATTGTGAATTTTGTTGAATAAAATGTTCACGAAGTTGTAATTTATTCAAAATTATAATTGAATTTCGAAGAATGTATGTGATGCAATAATATAATGAATTTCATAAAGATATGCGAATTGCATTTACTTATTGCTATGAACAATGATTCGATGTTTCTAATAATTATCTACTAAACATCCTATAACCTTTTCTAACCTATATGCTTTTGCTTCGTCATGATTTTGCAGATTTTTATACCGCATCCATAATGATAAGAGATAAGATGTGCTCAATAAATTTTATTGATAAATAACTATTACTGGAACGTCTTGATGAGTGTAAAAAAATATTTAATGTAAAATCATTTTTTTATTTATTATTATGATTTGTTAAATAAATTAATTGCACTCAACTGGATTTGGTGAGTCCTTATCGATCGTTGCTTGACTCAGAGATCAATTTGAGTTATTTTTGTTTGTTTTGTTGCTCTGAGTATATAAGAACTTTAACGGAATTTCCTGATTAATGTATAATAAATCCGTTTCGAAAAACCACTTTCAGCCGGTGCGACACGACTTCAACGCTAAGATTATTAGAGAGATTATTTATATTATTATATTAATCAGTATATCAAAAAAGTTCTGAGAATTGGTCAATAAAAAACGAAATATGTATTATTCATCCACAGTTATTTTATCGCCTTCAAAATAGGCCCCTTCCGAAATAATACACTCATGCTAACGAATAATCAAATCAGCGAAGCATTATTCGAACATTTTATTTTCGTGAGATAGTGCGTTATACAACAATTTTATTATAATTTATGTTGTTTTCAGAATAGTTTATATAACATATATATCCTAAGCGGATAATTTATCCTCACTAAAATGTTGAGATTTAGGGTCGGTGGGTGAGGGTTTGCGTGATGCCAAAATCGTCCAAAAGTTTACTTTCGTCTTAACAAAACGAGTTGTTTACCTTTAACACCAATTTTATCGAAAACTTGTTTTTGCCCGTAAACTTCCTTTTCATAGACCAGGTCACATATTTAGTTTCTTTAATTTAATAAAAAATACTTATAAACGTATATTTTACATTTTAGTATGTTTCTTCTTATAACACACTGAGGAACAATTTGAAATTGAATTTCAGATGAGTTCCAATTTTAAACTGTTTTAGGAGTAAATTGACAGTTGTTGCGCATACGACTTCACTTCAGGTTCTTGGATATACGAGGCCAAAATTACATCGAAATTGATTAATAACTCTTAGACAGCTTTAAAAAGCTTGGTTGTAACATGAGTATAAAGCTGCATTTTTTATATAGTAATCTTTTTAACTTGCCAGAAAATCTTGGTGCTGTTAGCGATGAACAAGATCTGAAGATATGATATGAGTATATGATGTCCACAGATTGAACACCCTCCTATAATTTATTTGTAAATTTATGAACCAAAAATTAGACAAATGTCAACAAAAATGAATACTACTATATTGTAATGAGAACTCTAAACCAGTGAATTTATTAATATTTTTCGTTTATTTTATATCGCTCTCATAAATTTAAATGTATTCACCTACTTGCATAGACCATTATCCAAGCTCCTTATTATCTAAAAAATGTGTCCTTTAGATGCGTTTTCAATGTCTCCGAAAATTCAAGGCAGCAGATTACAGCTTTGATTTTAAGCTTGAAAGAAACTTTAAATAGACACGCAGAAGTCCAATTACCTCAATCCTGAAGTTTATAAAATTTCATGTTAGTTTTGCGGGATGTCATTTCGAGAAACTTCTAACTGTTTTTTTTACAACAATGCCTTTTATCTTCTGACAAGGATAACATTTCCGATGCAATCTGTTTTAAGGTACAATAATATCAATTTACTTTTTTTTGCCAACATTTCCACGATCAGAATAATAAATCGTCAACCTTGTTATATCGAAATCTTTCTTTTTAGATAAATAGTCTTCTAGAAATCTGCATATTTTGAAAAACCTTACAACAATGCAAATTTGCGTATACAGATTGCGAGATTTTGATTTTTCAGAACATACGTTGGCACAGTTTTTTAACACTACACTATTCTGAAAGTAAAACAATACAAAAACCTAGCGAGTGGTTGCACCAGAGGATTTGTAAATGTAAAAAAATAAAGATAAAATAATCAACATTAAATATAACGTTCTTTAATTAAAACTGACGTAATACATTATAATGTAAAAACATAAAAAAAAAATAAAAAATATTGTCCATGTATTATTTTATTTACTTGGAAAGATTCGTTTATATTGGTGCTTCCTATTTATCTTTATAATAATAATATACGAATTAACAAAATATTGCCACAACTCAAACCGAACGGAATACGTTTATCACGCAGGCGGTTTTGTTATTTCAAACATCAAAAGCCACAAGAACAGAATACACAAATTAGTTATAAGCTACCACAACGAACTTCACACTGATGTGCAAATTGCTGCCATCTGCCATAGGCGAGGAATAATAAGCGTGAAATGAAATTATATAGATTGAAATCAAGTCAACACTCACTTCATTCAATCTATATATATATATCCATAAGCTGTCAAGTACAATTGAAACGCCAATTAATATAGTTAATTCTAAGTTTATATTACCTTCAGAATAGAGAATACTAATAATTTATGGTTGCCTGTGTCTTACCAATAATTTTGTAATCTATTTTCTACATTTGGAAATATTTATTTAAAAAGGGTTATATATTATATCTGTTTGAACATGTTTTCGAAATCGGGGAGCAGTAGTAGAAGGAATAAATAAAAAATTCAGTTCGATTTTATGTAGAAAATTCGAATTTAAAGAAAATATAATATTATATTCATATGTGAACTTCACTAGCTAAACTATTACTGTAAAAAAAGGTCTTTTAAAAATCGTTTTTTTAGACCGGTCCGCACCGGTCTGCCCGAAGAATTTTATTTTAAAAAATATTTGTTTAAATTTCAAATAATAAAATTACACTTTTCTCATTCAAACCGATTATTTATCATCTAAATATGTTTTTAAGATAACATCATTTTATTCGGTCTTCGGTCTATTCTACAGCTCTACAGCTCAGTATATAAATTCTACACGCAAGCATAGAGAGAACATTTAAAAATTTAAAATACACAAAAAGAATCCAAAAATCTCTTAGGCATCCATAATATTTTCAATAATAATTTTTTTTTTTTTTTTTTATAATAATGCTTATATACACATATATATTAAAAATATTTAATTTTGCTTCTATAGTATTTCGATAGTAAAATTACGCATATAGGTATACTGTATACTGTATTAAATTACCGTTTAATTATTAGGCTACGAATTTAGCGCACACCGCATAAATTTTCTTCTGCACAGGTAACAATTTAAAAAATCTTACACTTAATTTAAATGTGAACTGTAACAGTTACAAAATTGAACTCCAAGCTGGTCTGAAACGGTTTATATTAAAAGAAAAGTCCAAATAAAAAGACCGGTCCGTATAAAAATTTCGGTTCGTATAAAAACACCGGTGCGCATAAAAACACCGCTCTTGACGGGAGGTCCGGTTTGGACCGGTAATATTTCAATTTTGACAGCACTAAGTTAAATTCATGTAGATCAGAAAATATGTATGCTTCTAGATCGTGAACCAGGGGATCCTTTTCTTGGGTTCCAAAAAGATATATCAGAAAAACAGATATCCTTACATTTTTCCTAATTATATTTTTATATAAATACAAGAAGACTCCCGGTTCAATACCAGTTTACCTGCTAACTTTGAAATCAAATTTCTAATAGAAATCATTTGAATTGTATTATAGAAAAAAATATTCTCAGATTGCTGTATAAGT
>JANSTU010050534.1:0-36700 GCA_027564075.1 Bolitophila hybrida
AATATTATGTCTGCAGCTGGGCGTTCGATTCGATTTATGGACCTTTTGGAGTATATGGGAGGAAAGGGGAGAAGCAGGTGTACAAGTACAATAGCTCCATACTAACTGGGTCAGACGATTAGGGGATGCGAGCAGCGTGCATAATTTAAATAGATTCGATATTAAATTAATCGAAACGAGCGTACGGCAAAATTGGCTTGGCTATATGTATACCCAAATCGAGAGGTATTAAAATGGCAAAGTGGAGCTCTTGCAGTTTTTGATTATATTTTATGCAGAGGCAAGCAGCTCGCGCTGGCCGTTTCGTTTCGATTTAATTAGATGTTCAAGTGTTTTTGCTAATTTCAGAATGTTCTATTTGACAAATTGAATAAAATTATCCACTCGTTTTGTTTTACCAAATTTAAATATATTTTTTAATTATATTTTATTTAAATCGATATTATATATATGCGGCTGATTGAGATTAAGTCAGCACAAGTTTCAAACTTGTCATCTGGACTTTAAAATCAATTTATCGTTAAGCAAATTAGGATAATTAGTTTTCGAAGAATTCCAAACAAAAATACCTGATTATGCAATTGGAGTTGGGTTGAATTGTGTGCACATTGATTTAGAGGTTTTTTGTTTAATAATATTTTCAAGTAATTGCAAAAGTTCTAAATATTTTTAATGTATTATTTGTATTAGAAAACGTATTTCCATTTTTTTATTATTAAAAAAACTAAAATTTCAGCTAAATTAACTACGACAAAACACAATTATATATAATGGTCAAGTTATTTGAACAAAAACTAATATTTTGTCAAAAATTCTTTATTTTTAATAACTGCTAAATATCTTCGAGACATTGACGCAATTATTAAAACAAAAAATTGACAGGTACTCGCCAAAATTTTTGCCATTTTGAACGCGCAGTTGTTATTTGACAATCGTTTGAGTGAGGAGTCGATGTGAGTGTTTTTGTGAAAATGGAAAAAATCGAGTAACGAGCTGTCATTAAATATTTGTTTTTGAAAGCTTATACGCCTACGCAAATCAAAGATAGGACTCTGCGCTATCATTTACCTCAGTGAAATTTTGGGCAGCTGAATTTAATCGTCTCCCAAGGTGGTACGGGAGACGATGAACGTTCGGGACGTCGAAAAACTTCAACCACTGACAATAACATCGCTAAAGTTCCCCAAATTGTGCTAAGCGACCGTTTAATTAAAGTGAGAGAGATACCAGAGGTTGTGAAAATGTTTAAAGAACGTGTTTGTCACATATTGAATCAAGATTTAGACAAAGCTATCTGAGAATGAACATTTCCAACGCTCTTTTGGCTCAGTTTTGGCGCAATAATGTAGATGAAACTTGGATACACCATTATAGATCGAAACAAAAATACAGAGAACTGCGAAAGGGGAATCGGCTCCAAACTTTTTTTTCTTATTATTCCCTTATCTAAAAATTGCACTCGGAGGACAGAGATTTTCGTCAAATGAGGAAGCGATAACCTTCGTGAACAATTATTTTGCAGAGAAAAACGTCGATTACTATTTGGATGGGTTGAAGAGATAGGAACATCGCTATGAGAACTGTGTAGACTCATAAGGAGAAAAATAAAAATAAATTTAAAGAAAACATTTCCTTTACCTTTGTTAGGTGAAACTAGGTGACCACCCTCCTCCTCTCTCCTACATATGTACATATAGTCTTTATATTGCTCATAGCTACTTCGAAACATTTATCTTTAGTGACGACTATAAATCCGACCCTCTCAAATCAATACCACTTTTTCTATTAATTGGAAGGTTTGTTTTTTGAATGACTGAATCCATGTTCAACATCGACATGTACATGCCAATAACTAAGCCTCTTTTAATTTCCGAATTGGATTCGTACATTTTTCAGAACTCAGTCGTTTCCAGAAGTGATCAACTTGACCAATAAAGTTTCAGGAATCTTTAACTACATCATATTGAACAAGTAACCGCCACTCGCACTGTAGCATTTCCAGATTAATGTTAAATATATTATGAGGAATGTTTTGAGTATTTTTATGATCAAGGCATTTAAAATATTTTAAATCGGGTAACGAAAATGTTGATTTCATCAGATATTTATTAGTTTTTTTTTTGTTTTTTCTCCACATAAAACATTTTTTAGTTGTGGAGCAAAAATCAATTTCGGAATCTGATTTGCACATATTGCCAAAATCCTCCTAAATATATCTGATAAAAAGGATAAATTTAAAAATATTTTAAACTTTTTGATTTATTTGACTAAATATTTATAGCGACAATTGTTCCTTTAACAAATCTACCATTGTATATCTCTTACAAAAATAACTCTTTTTTGAGTAAGTAAAAAGCTGTAAAAACGATCATAAAAACTCACCTAAATGTTGGTCGAGACGCTTCTTTGGTTTGTGCACCGCTGCATACGGATCACTGCAGTACTCCTGTCGTGAAGGATTCTGACTGTTGCGCATCGTATGATAATCATCGCCACCATGTTGGCTTGGTGTTGTCAAATGTGGATAGGGTGCATAGTCGTCGACCGCTCCATATCCGCCATGCGTCAGCGGATCATAACCGTACGATGGTTGACGTTCGACGAAACCATGCTGAGGCACCATATTCGCTGAATTGCCAGCTGCTGTCGACATCTTCATTTGCCACAATGAGTCCTGAGAGTTAACGCTGCCGCCATTATTTGAGTTCGAGTAGCTGTTGTCCATGTAGCCCATGTTTACCCCTAAATTATAGAAAAAAAATAGTTAGATTCTGTTACATGCAAGTAGTCCGTCAAGTATTTAATAGACTAATATATATATACAACTATTCAGCGTCAGTGCGCGCGCATATTTTGTTGTCGTATAAAAAGCGCAAAGCTTCTGTATTGCGTACGACCGCCGCTAATGGGCATTCGAGTATGCTTAAATCAAACAATCAAATGCATCGCATAGCAAAGCTCCATGAATGTACAATCACCGAGTGTATACATATAAGCTTTCAGCGCCAGCAAATGGTAAAGCTTTATAACAGCGTAATTTTACATCAAGAATAACGACGGATAACAAAAAAAAAATTGAAACGCAAAACAGAACACGAAAAAAAATCGCGTCGAGAGCACACACAAAAAAAACACTACCAACATAAAAGCGTTGAGAACAAAATAAACACAAATAAAATGCACGCGCTGTGCTTTAAGCTCTCGTGAGCTCGTTTATAAAAATGGTCGGCACTCTAGCGTCTAGCTCTAGATATACATTGCTAGTGAATATATATGTATATATATATATACAGTATATAAAAAATGTACATAAACATAAAAAGCACATATTTACATAAGCATAAACATTATAAAACAAACGTTAAAGCAAAGCGCACCGTTTATCCTGGTACATTTGGTTGCAGGGTTGCAGCCCACAGTAAATATGCGGTGTTTGCGAGTGAGTGTGTATGTATTTGTATGTGTGTCTGTTTGGATGAGTGTAAATGTTTGTGCGTTTGTGTGCGTTTTTGTGCATGTATATGTGTTTGTGTATGTAATTTCGACAACACGTTTAACATCCACTCTAGTCTGCATGAACGGAACAACAATGAGAGATCACCATCCCCTAGAGCATTAAAACACACACACACATACATATACTATACACGGTGATGTTTTTACAAAATATATATACTATTTTTAAATATCTCATATAGTATAGCATGTGTATAATTCGCGAGTATACGCGCGCTCGAGCCAATTACCTGTAGTATCAAGTGTGCTTTCTAGTCCTGCAGTGTGTTATAAGCATGAAGGAATAAAAACAACAATTTATGAGCGTTTTTAATTAAAAAAGAAAACCAAAAAGGACAGCAAAATAAATGAAAATTCTAATTCACTACTTGTGAACAATTGTGTATGTATTTTGTATACTATGCGGATGTGTGTGTGTGTGGTGCGGTCATGGGGGTATATATGGGCCAGGTGTGGGAGTTTGCAAATGTTTCTGTTCTGTTATTATATGTTATGCGTTGCATTTTCTTCGTTAGAGTTTAATTGTAAAATGTGTTTGTAGCATGCAAAATAATGGAATAGACAACGAGATTAAAATGTATGCTTTTATTTAAATGTAATGATTTGCTAAATAGTTTTATCATGCAAAGTAGATGTATCTAAAGAATAAGACTCAATATACAAAGAAAAGTATAAATAAACAGTAGAAATCCACGGTGAGTGCATATATCCAAACCGCAGAGTGTGTACTTTCATTAATCATCACCTCCTCCAAACCAAACTTGTTTAATTCCACCGTTAAACATATCGCATATGCGTGGGTTAGAGAGGCACCGCGGGATGGAGCGTAATTCTGTTCCAAAATTATTACACCATACCACAACCGACAGAGTTTTGTTATAGAAGTGCATTCGATGCAAGCACACAGCCAAAAACATATTGCACACACAGATCCGCAGCCACGTTCAAGTGCATACGATTTATAATGCGAGTGCTCGTGTGGTGTGCAATTCGCGTTTTAAACCACCCTTCTCACTGTATAAATAACTTCTATACCAGCCTAACCGCATCGCTTAGGCCGCCAATTTAATTAAAACAATTAATAATTAACATGAATATTTATTCATTTCGATAAATTGGCAGTGATTCAGTTTGCGCGAGCACGGAGGATTAGGAAGCACACACATATATATATATATATATATAGAGTAACGTGGCGCTCATTTAAATGAAGAGATTAATTTGCGGTTCCCGGTCAAAGCAAATATTTGAAGGGATTAAAGGGTGGTCTATACATTCAAATGTGGCAATAGCTTCCAACACTTGGTGACTATTATTTAATAGCAATCTATAATATATGTATGTGGATGTGTGTGTGTGTGTGTGTGTGTGTCTGTATGTGGATGTCAAGCACCCATTTGCTTAGATCTGATGGAGTACACACCCGCCCAAGCTTTTATCATCTCACACTCCAGACAGTACAAACACATTTAGTCGCACGCGCTCTCAAAAGGGTATCCGTTAAAAAAGAATTGTGCAGAAATCCATTTCATTTACATGTGGCTCGACAGTCAGTGGTGGTGGTGAAGATAGGGGTTGGGTTTTGTCCCCACCAGTGTCAGCCATCAGCAAACACATTGTTTTCACGTATATTACATTCACCCACCCACACATACACACACACAAATATTGCCAGTGACTGAGGGTTCTGTGAATGTGTGTATGCGGCAAAGAAGAAAAACTGCCAACATCATTGAAATCCCATTACTTTATTCAAATAGGATTTCAGCCGGTGTTTATGTGTGGGTGAGTGGTGTGTGTGTGTACATATACTATATATATGTATTTACATGAGTTATACACCTATACCTAGAACACAAAAACAAACATGTATATACACAGAGAGTGCGAGCCCAACCCGCAGTGACGTCACAAGATCACACACACATGACATGGTTCACGATGATGAAAGCTTTCACTGTGCTTTTGTTCGTTTGTCGGAAAAACCAGCAACGCGAGAAAAATAGTGCGAATTGTGTAATTGTATTGCTGTTCTTATATAGGACTAAAGGTATAAAGAGATCATTAAAATCAGCATTCCAAAAAATAATTCAAAGTATGAAAATAAACAGGCAGCAGAGTGGGGGGTGGGGTAGTAAAATATATACTTACATTCATTTCCGGGAATATGTTGGCCGGGCACCTGAAGCGTTTGCTGTGGATGATAGCCGTAACCGTTTTGGGTGGCGTACACATTAGCCTTTTGCTCCTCCATGGCCAGTGCCAGGTCCATTGAATGTTCGAGTGCTTTGTTCTCGAGACCGCTGGCTGGATAGTATGGTGGTGGTGCTTGATTCTGTTGTGCCACAATCGACGGACGCACCGAGTCCATTTCATAGTCCTTGGCCTGAGCACTCTTCTTTGATTGATTGCGTTTGCAGCGACAGAACATCAACAACAGTCCGACGAACAGTGCGAATACAATGCAGGAGACAATGATGGCGATCAGTGTGGGTGTGGCCAGAGCAGAGGCTTCAGCAATAAAAGAGGGTCCAACTAAAAAAAATGTGTTTTTTATTTTCCAATCTAAATAATCTAAGTTTATAAACTTACTTTCTGCCTCGGTATACTCGCCGCAATGTTCGTGGTTGGCACGCAGGCATAGTTTTACACGAACCCTTGGATTGAGGTCATCTTCGTGAGCTGGGAAATCATCATCGGGAATGCCAAGCGAACGTGCACTGCTACGACGTGCTGTTACCAAGTGCTCGATAACGGTTTCCTTGTGTGTTGGATTGTGACCGGACACCGCCAACGGAATAGTCTCAACAATCTGCCAGGCTGCCATTGCTGTATCTCCATTGATGACAGACTCCACAATAGCGATCAGTGACAAACATGTTGCGTCCACATTAATGCCAATGGTACGTGATGATGGATCGAAAGTGACGTGAGTTGGTGGTGGAATCTTATCAACCTTGGTTGTAAGAATAATCTCGTTTGAATACTCTGATGAACCCTTAGTATTAAGTGCCTTTATTTTGAAAACATAGCTCTGATGCTGATCCAGTGGTGTAACCGTGCATGGAACATCCTGATGACAGTCGAATTCCATCCATTCAGTACTGAACGAGTTCGATCCACAGTCGGGCAGAACTTGATCGTCGTGTGGTACGGCTACCTTTCGGTAGGACACAAAGTATTTGGTATTGGTAAGACCTCCATCGAAACCAGGATCCCAGAGTAATGAAACTGAGTTTGGTCCAACATCTTCACCTTGCATATTATTCGGTTTCTCGGGTGCTCCCTTCGGCTGTAGACGAATCGGTGCTCGAATGGATTCCAGATTATTGGTTACTTTACATATATATTCACCATAATCCTGGTGTCCTAAATTATTAATACGCAATACAGATGTATAGATATCATTGTTGTCTGTGGTGGTATTGATTTCATAATGTCCTTCGGATGACATAGACAGTGTTGAAGGATTATTTCCAAAGTGCCATGTAAATTCAGGCTTTGGGTATGACTGAACCTTGCATCGAACTTCGGCACGGTCACGAATATCATAAGCGACTTTATTGTACTGGTGCAGAATGATGGGAGCGTGTTCGATGCGTAGGTGCATACTACTGTTGGCCACATTAACCTCATTGGAGTACAGGCAAGTGTACAGTCCACGATCGCCGGGCATAAGTTCATTTCCATTGGGACGTGCTTTGCCACTGAAACGTAGTTTACTCTGTACGGTTACCATGCCATTGAGTCCCTCATTTGGATTGGTGCGTACTTCGTAGAGATTTTGTTCAGTGTTAATCTCTTTGCCGTCCTTTAACCACTTGATTGATGGTCTTGGTTTTCCTTTGGCACTGCAGCTGACCTCGTAGTCACGATGCGAAACTCGATGCGTCATGTGTTGCTGAAGTTTGGCCAAGAACTGTGGTGGCTGATGGACTTCTAGTGTAATTGTTGCCATTTCACCGTGTCCCAGTTCATTGGCAGCGTGACAGTGATAGCGTCCTTCACTACCGAGATGTGTCTTTGGAATAACGTACTGTTGTCCTTGTGCAAGAATTGTCTGCGTGGAAATCTCACCCTGAACATCACGGAACCAACGGTACTGGGGTACTGGCCAACCGGGTGGTGTTGCCGAACAGGTAAGTGTCACTCCATTTCCAACGTGAACTACTGGTTTTGGAGGGTTAATAAAAGCCTGACCGGGACGATGACGCACCAACAGAGCAACCGTTGCATTTCCGATTCGTTCAACTCGCTTGCCACCGTATGGCATCATGATATTAACAGCACGACACACATATGTACCGGCATGATCAGCTCGAACGGACATAAGTTCCAATAAATCTCCAGAATGACGGAAATCCGGACTTCCCTCTTTAAGCCATTCAATTGTCACTGGATCGGGATTCGATGATACATTACACTTGATCGTAACCATAGCACCTTCCTCTGCTTCTCGGATTTTCGATTCAATTGTAACCTTTGGAGCGTACAGTACCTCAAGAGAGATTTCCTGTTCGCCGATCTTACCAAGACCGTTATCCGCAGAGCACGTATACTTGCCGGCATCCTGTAGTGATACTCGGTGAATGGTATGACTCATGGCCGATGCAGAGTTCATGAAGCGTCCATTACGGGTCCAGCGTACATTGCTAACCTTTGGTTTGGCGTCAACATTGCACTCAAGCTTAGCGGGGTAGTCCAATTCGATTTGCAGTGGATTCTCGGGTCCAACTTCAACGCGTGGATAATCTGTAAATAAAAAAGAAAACCAATTAGTTTATAAGATGATATATAATTTATCAAATCTGACAATAAAACTAATCCTGCCTTCAGGCGGAAACAATATTCCGACAAGTGTTCCTATGAGACAAACGGAAAAATGCGTTCACATAAATCTCGTTGCTGCATACATACACAAAATCGCAAATAGTATTCATATAAAATGCAAACTTTAAATCGGTGACATTAATAAACACAGAGTTAGCGTACGAGAGAGAGAAAGAGAGAGAAGTATAACACAACTCAATGGTCCCTGGATGCATAAATCTAATAAATTTCCCGGCATCAAGTCGCGTAATTGAGTTATACCAGTTGTAGTATATATTATGTAGTGTAATTTTTCTCTTTGTGATGTAACTAGCATTTTTTTACCCGGCACAGCCAATCCGTATATATATATATATAATAGTGGCCATCATGCAAGATTAATGCGCCGGCATTCGACGGAGAGACGGGAGTGCAGTCGAGGGATCTATAATAGAACGTTCGGCCTGTGAATTTATAGATTGCTCGCATTGGGAAACTGGACCGGTCAAACGAAAAACTCGCGATATTCTAAACTGAAATGAATATTTGAATAGTGCAAACGGAATCGACGGCTCGACGCACGAATACAACGGGCTCGCAATTAAATACATTGGAGACGCGTGTGCATACATTTTTGTGGCACACATGATGGCCGCCCGTTGCCTCTAACTCACCAGAATACAGAAAAAGTTTTACTATAGGAAAAAAATACCACCCGCACTAAATAAATTGAAACGAAATCCGGTTGTGCACAGCAATTGTTATCTTTTGTGGTTTTAATAAATTGCTAACGCGCCGCGCCGTCGAGTCGCCGGAACCTTTCACCCCTTGCGCTTTTCCCCAGCAGGGCTTTAGTATATAGAAAAACGGGCACAAATTTTCATTTGTGGTAATACTACACGACTATACCTATATGTAGTGTTTTTGCATATGTTTGGAATTCGGTCGCGGATTGAAAACGTTTTTAATGAACTTACGCTAACGCAAAAACAACACTCCGTTTTAGTGTGTGTATAGTTTTAGTAGTTAACGTGGACTCTGCGGCTATACGGGCGTGGGCACAGATGTTTTGTAAACATTGCATTTGCGTTTATTGGCTGAGTGGTTCTGTGGCCTAGGAAATTGTAATTTTTTGTGTGTTTGGTGCGGTGGCTGCGAGCTCGAGTATTATAATCCATTGGATAAAACGAATTTGCCGCATATATGTATTACATCCGATATAAAATTCTGTAAAAGGGTTTAATTCTCAAAATATATACCGCATATATATCATAAATTATTTTTTACCGTTATTTATGTTCAATTTCCGTTTGAATTCTTGTTTCATAAAATAAAAGTATTTGACCTCAATATCCATATGATGATGATTCAACCCAAAATTCCGCAAAATGCCAATTAAGCTTGATTTTGGTTTGGGTTTTTTTTTTTGCTTCTTAAACATATTGTCCTGTCACCGCATAAAGTCATCAACCGCGGGCGGCCATCATTGTTGGACACACACACACACACATAATAAAATTATGTATATATGAACATATAGTAAAGGCATAAAATCGCGCTGAAGGAATGGAAAGGCGAAGTGCAGCAGCAGAAGTAAGTTCATTGCACTTTAGTGCAGCAGCGAACGTTAAACCGATGATGTGCACACACACACACACTCACACATCTAAACATACAAAACAACGTAAAATGTTGAACTCGCACGTCTGCAGAAAGCAGAGGTGCACTCGTATTGCTCTCAAGATGCAATGCTAAGAGAATGGTGCACTCGACGCAACGACCGACCAAGACTCACTTGATGATGCGAGTATATATATAAAGCTGAAAGCTGAATCAATTGTGTGGTCAATCAAGATGCCACGTGTCCGATGTATAGTATACATATAGACAAAACTAACGATCTGCAGCGACGGTCTAAATAAAGGTAAATGTTTATTTAAAAATTTGTGCTGCATGGGTAGACATAAAAGCCGCAATGACCATAGCCGAAATTATTGAGTAGAAATTGACTTTTTTTAATATGTATTGTATTATTTTTTAAAAAAATTACATTTTTAAATAATGTTTTCAACGATAATAAGTATAATTCAAAATAATTCGCTTATATTTTTTTTATGAAAAAGGTTTTAGTACCAGATTTGTAATAATACACGGGATTTTAATTATTTTTTATTATTATCGAATTCTGTTTGTAGTATTAGTCCAACTCATCATTGCATAATAATGGAAATTAATGAGTACATATATCTACATGTATTAATGTGTAATTTGATATTTGCACACAATTTCGTATCGATTTCCATGTTTATAATGTGCGAATAATATTTTTGTTTGATGTGCTCTCAGCTAGCTATATATTTTAATATTATGCATGGTGATTTCGATTGAAATTGGGAACGGAGCATTCATAATTATGGCGATTTTGCGGTGAATCAATGTTGTAATGTAATTGAATGAATATTTTATATCGATTCTATAGGTGGTTATTAATGTGACAAATTTTATGATAGAATCGTGTGTTGATCATACGTAAAATTTGAAAAGATTAAATGAGATTTATTTAAATTTATTCGATATTATTAATTAAATATTAAATTACAAAAGGAATTATTGATACATCTAAATTGGTAGTAGCGGTGGCAAAGTGGTCTAGATTGACCCTTTATAACCCAGTACTATGAGTCCGATTCAGACATAATATTTTTCATGGTAATATGACTATTTATTTTTATCCGAAAATAAAGCGTGTAAAGAGCTTTTCATAATTGGCCCATACCAAGTTTGGTTGTGTGCAAATCATTTTTATTTTTTTAAATAAATGATTATTATTACTTTACAATAAAACTTTCTTTAAAATTTAGCGATTTCTAATAATACAATAAACGAAAAACCGATAGCAAATACGAAAATACACAGAATATGCATATTAAGGAGTGCGGCAGAAAAAAAATGCATAACTTTTAACCACTATTCATTGACATAAGAAGTTTTTGTTCTGAAATATATCTTAGTATCACAATGCCATAAAAATTAGAAACTCGTACAATTGTGATCAAACTATTTATCAGTAGCGAAGTCAAACGATCCTTGATCCTTGCCAATAAATCTGGAGTGAACCAATCGGCCATCTCGAAAAATGGTTCCGATAGAAAAAGTGACTTCGTGATGCCAGATAAAGCGAAGAAAGTGCTGGCTCTCGTAGAGAAAAATCCAGGGTTAAAAAAAGTAGGATACGATGAGACTTTAGTGCGCAGAATCAAATCCAGGGCAGGCCTGAAGTGCTATAAAGTGCAAAAAATTCCAGAGACACAGCGTAATGGACGCTGAAACGTATATGCTGGCGGACTTCGCCCAACTTCCGGGCAGGAGTTTTACTTCACAACTGAGAGAGGTTTTGAGGAAAGATTCAAGACGAACAAAAAGGGCTAAGTTTCCAAAGAGTTTTCTGGTTTGGAGGCGATTTGTAGTTGTGGTTATGTTAGCCAATCGTTCATCACTTGTGGATCGATCAACTCCGATATTTATGTCTAGGAGAGCCTCCAGAAACGGCTTTTACCATTTATTCGGAATCATATAGGGTGTCAATAACTTTTTTCTGGTCTTATTTAGCCTCGTGTCATTACAGCAAATCGACGATTGGTTGGTACAATGATAACATCACATTCGTACCCAGGGAAGTCAATCCACCTAATTGTCCAGAACTTCGGCCAATAGAGCGTTAATTTTAAAATTATTCGTTTTTTCTGCCGCACTCCATATTTAATTATGTAATAAAAAAACACAAAATATTCATAATGTTTTAAAAAGTAAAAAGAGTATTCATAATATTATAAAAAGTGCATAAAGTACACAGATAGTATAGATTATTATTAAAATTACAATTATTATTATTAATTACAGTACAAAAAATATTCTTATTTTTTTAAAAAAGTACATTCCGAAGATTATTCTCATATTATAAAAAGTACAGGACACGGCAGTTAAATTCGGACAAATATCAATTTGAATTTCCCGTAGTTCCGGCAGATGTTGTGATTGAGGCTCTTGAACGCCATGGACGACTAGTAAACTGTCATAATCATTAAAAATCCGAGATGCTGGGCGTTCTGCCACCGAGATCATTCGATTATTCGTTTTGGCCCCCGAATAGCCCGGATTAGAATATTACTTTTAATTTGAAATAACTTTCAATTTACAGAATATTTCAGAATAATACTCAAAATACGAAATAATATTCAGAATATTAAAATAATTTTAGAAATATCAAGAATATTAAATATTGTGTTCACGAAATATGAGAGTGATATTTTATTTTTACATAACAAAAAAAAAAATTAATAATTTTTAGGATATTTTTAAAAAATTATCTTGCTAAATATGATAATTTTTTACTCGTATGAATATAGAATTAAAAGTAATTTTCAAAAATAACACATTCAACCGATTCAAATAGACTCAAGACTCTCAAATAGACTCTCTATCTATCTGACCAGACAACCCTTCAATTTCATATATAAATATTTGAATAGCCTGTCCAATTATATGTATAAAACTGAATCCTAGTTAATTGATTGTTATTGACCGTTCGTCATCGTCACAGTCACGCACATAAAACGGTTTCTCGAATACACGTTAAATAAACATTAAATATTCATATAGAATAAATAGATTGTACAGAGTGCGTATATAATATAAGCACCTTGTATTTTAAGTGTATTTGATTAGCGGTCTGTGAGACGAAGCGACACGCATTCAGGTAGACGCGTCACGTACGTCTGGCCAATGAATACCAGTGAAAATACGCTCCATCATATACTTTTTTTTGTATTTGAGAGATCGCACACACACTTACAAATTCTATTAAATTATAAATTGTATATGTTAGCTGGCGGTGTTCTGTTTTTTGTAGGATCTTATAAATAGATAAAAAGCTGATAGAAACACACCAATATCATGAAGATGCAGAGGTAAAACCAAGGCGATGACAAAGCAATAAATTGTAATTACAATATTAAGTAAAAAGAGTCTATACATAATTATATTTATGTCAAATAAAAAACATTCGAGCTTAATTTTTGAGAAAAACAACCCCATCACAAAAACAGTGTAATTCAAATATTCGATCTTTTGTTTTATTCAAAATCACGTACAAATAAACAACATGGATCAACAATAATAATTAAATTCTAATGGAAATATACTCTTTGTCAGGATAGAGATAACCTAGGGGTTATTTCTACAATAAACAAAACGATTTTTTGCTGTTCCATGATCAACAAGAAACTCTCTGCGATGTTATTTTGGCATACAAATATTTTTTTGCGAGCCGGCACAATATTCAACTCTGCAGGCGTACTCTGTATGTTGTCCATTAGAAAAACTTTCATGAGGCATACGCGCATTCCAAACAAAACAATAAAAACAACTTCCGACAATGCGCAGTGTTGTTGTGTTGTTCTTTCGACCCATTCTTGCACTTTGGCACGGATGGGGCGCAAGCGCAATCACGAATCGGTGGAGCTAGTTTATAAACTCTCCATTATTCCGGTACCGTAGTGTGGCGCGTGCATGTATTTTATATAGAAAATGTTTAAGAAGTTTTCTCTTTTTTTTTTTTGAACGCGCTCGGTTTTGTTTGTCGTTGCGCCTCGTCGACTGCCCTTTCGATTCGCATACATTTTATATACATAAAATATATAAAAAGAGATGCGTCAAGGAGCACAGTCTATCCACATAGAATTAAAGATTAAAGAAGTTTAAAAATGCAGACCGATTTTTTTCTTGCATTCATAGTATATGGGTGTTGCTGTGTGTGTGTGTGTGCCTCTTCCTGTGTTGAAACCACAAAAAGTTGCATAACTTTACTGGGGGTTGCGCAAGTTTATGTGGGTGTAATAGTTTTTTTTTTTTGTATCTCGAATTATTTAGTTTGTGTTTTTCTTTGGCCAGCACATGAAAACACACACAAATATATACATACACTGACTAGATAAACGGGTGAGCATAAAGTATAAAGCCTTGTTTGTATACTGTACGTGTATGCACTCACAAATTCACAGCCACACCCACACATACAAACACGTATGTAAATATATTTCGCGCAAATACTTGGGATATGTCCTAAGCAAACACAACAACAACAACTGCTCGATGGCACACAACATTTCAATATGATTTATCTTTTCAATTAATGCGAATGTTCCCAGCTTGAAGCCATAAAACCCAGAACATAAACATGTATATATATATATATATAAACAGTCTCATATATACGATCCCGGTTTTTGCAGAGAATGTCCTTCTCGTCATGAACCACTCCTGCCGTGCCACACAAGCATAGCAAGTATACACTAACACACACAAAAGCAAGAGCGCGTACCTTATTTCCGGGTATATTCCGTAAACAATATAAACAGCACCTCTCGACTCTATCCCACTCCTCCTTCTCGAGTCGGTTGTAGTTTGATTGATGAGCGAGCTCATTTCACTTGTGAACCAAAGCTTTCTTGTTTTTGTGCGAAAGCTCTGAAAAGCACAGCAACACGATTTCAAATCAAACCACCACCACACCAAGGCACAACAATCCTCTGTACATATACCTTTGGGAATTGCGAGCACCAACACACACACACACACATGCACAAGTCACAACCACCATTCCATCTAACAAATGGAAATAAATATATAGTGTTTTTAATTAAAAATAAAAACTCAAATGGGATTTTTGCTTAAACGAGAAAAGTTAAATAACTGATTTGTAAAGCGCACTCGGCTTAATTAACACACACACACATGCATACGTGTGTGCTGTCGTCATCGTACACTCACACACACATAAATTTATGTCGAGTTTGAACCAGAGAGCTGTGCAGCATAACACAGTTATGTATTTGTATAGCTGTGTATGGTTGAGGGGTGTCAGAAAAGTTTATTTTAATTAAAAAAAATATGTTTGTATATTGTTTTTTTTTAGCTTTTTTGAGAGTTCGTGTGCATAAAAATTAATGTACACGCACAAATGTATGTACATAGAAATAAGCAGACCCACAGCACGAACTGATTTTAGAGTTTCCCAGTCCTGGTGAGTAGTCTCCAACCTCCACGGATGACTGGTATCCTTTTCGTTTTTTTGAACTGTCTTCATATAAAATCTAATTTATATAAATAAAACAGAAAAACAAAAAAATTGAATAAAACTATTTTCTGAAATCATTTAAGGTTGATTTTTGTCTGTAATTCAGCATATTTAAAATAAAAGTTTTTTACTTCTATGGTGAATTCCATACCCAAATCATTATTCCCTGTGGACGAGGCTCCATAAATAAAGTACAGCAACATGCGCTCTGCCCGGAATTTAAATACAAAATATTTAATTACGAAAACTCTCGCCGTATATGTGTGTGTGTGTGATGGCTTAACTTCTGTGCGCATAACAATGAACAGATTTATCACTGCATCGAATAAAATAAACACAATAAAATGTATATTTTAAATATATATGTACAAAAAAAACGGGATAAAAAACGTAGAAGTGTGTGTGTGTTTGTGAGTTTGTATATAAATTACTATGTGCGTGTGTTGGAGTGCGTGAAAGTTAATCTATACGGAAAATACGGGATTTATTTGCCAATTGTAATCGAATGCGAAAATGTGTGCCGGGAGCGAGTTTAATTGTGCAGTGTATTATTACGATTTTTTTTATTGAAAGCTTTAACTGCTGGGGAGGTGTATAAACGAGTAATACAAATTTGATGTTACAATATTTTACCTATTAGGGTTTTTGGAAGATGGAGTGATTATTTTATGGTTTTCATGGTGTTATCATTTCGAACGATCTTGCTATTATTTTATACCATCTGAATTTTATATATTGTTATATCCTGACGGGTTATACGTCTGATATTTCAAGTAATTTACAGTAAGCAGAAACCCCATAGCAATATAACAGGTATGACATTTTCGTGAACGGATTCTCGGATGCTCAACGCCCGACATTCCATTAGAAGAAGAGCTTATCTTTTTTTTCTGACGTCTTTCCAGTTTTGTTTGAACGACTAATGCAGACATTTATAATCGCTTCAATAGATTCGGTGATCCTAAGCTTCTGAAGGCTTTGAAGACGAATGCAACTGGATCCATTCGATTTTCAGAATTCGATATTTTAGCAGGTCCAAAAACACGGTGATTTGACTTTTTTTCATACAAAGAAGTAAATGAACAAGTTTGAAATGAAAAAATTTATATATTATATATTTTTTTTTTTTTTTATTTTTTTTTTTTTAAAGTGTAAAAATTAAATAAAAACAAGAAATACTATTTGAATTTAGGTTTGGGATCCAATAAAAGTTATCTACTTTAAAATAAAAAAAGTCAATCCGACGAGTAATTCTTGAGATATCGTAGAAACCAGCTAGAAAAACATGATTTTAAAAAAGAAGATTCGGTCAACGTTTTTATCGAGTTATTATTTTCTTGGATTTGGATTTCTATCTGATGCGATAACTTTTTTATGTTATCGTTACACATCATAAGCTATCAAAATGCAAAAAAAAGTTTTGGTTTTTCATTGGTCGAGTTTCATGAGAACTTCCCCTTTATAAATGATGCATTTTTTGATCCAGATATCGGTGTTTTCGTTTTTTTGTTTCAGGTATGAATTGAATCATTTTAAAATCTTGAATCTTGTTGTTGACTTTGACTTTAAAGCATTCAATTTCGATTCCTTAGGTCGTAATTAGACGGAAAAAAAATAAATGGCATGAAAATGTTTTTCAAGTATTCGAAAGCTTCTGAGGTTTAATCAAGTTTTTTAACATTGTTTCATCAACCCTAACTTAATGTGCAGAGCGAGTGTTTTGAGGTCCTTCAGCTCTCGCCAGATCCTCGGTATTGCAAATTTCATTAATTATTTTTATAGTAAATGATAAAATCTACAACAAATTAAATAAAATTTTCTTATCGAATAGAAAGCCCAGAAACGGACCACAGAAGCATGTTAGGAGCTTTTAGCTAGCTTTAGCTTATTATTAATTATAGAAAATATCATGATCTGTTACTATCTGATTTACTACATTATTAATATTAAATTTGAATCCAAATGGCCAATCATCAGACTGAAAGAAGTCGTTCTGTAATATTAAGGTCATGAATTTCAACTCGACTCCGATTGAAGCTGAATTTTAACCCACTCTACTGTGATGATCGAGCATTTATATCGAAGATATTTAATAAAAAAAAACGAATTCGAGTGAAATTCAATTATCTGATCAAAGAGTACTTTTCCTCTTATTCATATGACTCTGTTTTGTTTTAAAAGTACTTATCCATAGAATATACATTTAATTTTATAAATATAAATGATAATATCTCGCCATTAACAAAATTAAAATATTCGAAAATGTTACAATATTTTTATAATGCAAACATTATTTACTGAATATCTCATATTTTTTAAAATGTTTATTTTCTCTTAATTTTATTAATCTTTATACCATAAAAATACCTTTATTTAATTTTATGAAAAACCTTCTGGTCCATCAAGTTCAACGATTTATACGTCTTTTGAGGTACCTCAATTCCTCAATTTGTGTGTCAAGCACGGCACGCAGAAGTACCTGTATAAAATATAATGTTCACCCCAATCGGGGTTATTGCTCTCTGTCCAAGAACCTAAAGTCTATAGCTGTGCGTAATTATGCCTATATATATATATAAACAACAAATGCTAATGCACTCGGACCTTACGCGGGAGAACCGTGTCTGCACACCGCATGCGACCGGTCTTACAGTAACTGTAAATCGGTTTTAACTACTATGTGCGTGTATATCTTATACACATATTTTAACTAATGCCCCGCGAGACCTCGAAAAACGTCTTCGTCGTTAAAACAAGTTTTTTGCTGATGCTTGAATTATGCTCAGCGTACGCTGTGTGTAGTCGTCGTCATATTTATGCTATATATACATATATTGATAGATTTACATGCAAAGACAGCAGAAAAAGCTTATCACAATTTAATTGGAATTCAGTGGAATTTTTAAGCGGCTCGCGTGTAACCGGTGTGTGAACGTTCACGTATTCTTATATACAAACGCATAGTCTCTACACTCTCATCTCAGTCTCATCATTTTATAACGTACTGCGATATGAGCTTTGCGCACAGAAGCGTAGTTATACAGCTCAGCAACGGCGCAAGCACCAGTGAATTCTAATTTTAATATAAAATATAAAAATAAAATACATATATCCCCTTGATGTTTGTTGGAAAATCAAAGAAGAAGAAAAAAACTCTATCCATTTCTCTCGTTTCTGGGAATGCAGTTATATACATTTTTGTACTTACAATCTTTGGTAAGCTTTGCGCTTGGTACAGCTTAAAAAGTATTACAGACAATTTCCGTGTAAATAAATCGAAAGCGTTTTTTTTATTGCCAGGCTCAAAGTCCTCACCCCTTCAAGCACCTCATCAGGAATTCGGTCTCCCTTCGAATGCAAATCGTATAAATATATATTACCATATTATCGAAGCCTGCTCAAATATTTGCAGAGGGTATATGTTATATGTGTTTTTTATAGAAATTGGCAGAAAAGTATTATCAAATAAAATAAATACGAAATGCTGTGTACATGTGTGTGTATGTTTACCAAATTTGGATCATAATACCGGCACTGAGAGTGAAATAATTTTCCGATCCATATCTGCGTTCTAAAGCCCGCAAATGCAAAGCATATCATATTATTTTATTTGCATTCGTGTTCTGCTCAGGGCTTGTACACATACCACAAATTATTATATACTAACTGTATACGAAAAGGGAAAAAAAAGGATGGTTATAGAGAAAACATGTTTTATTCAGTGTTTTTCTATTGACTGATGTTACTAGAAACAAATATTTTCCTATATTCGGATTATACCTTTTACCAATATTATCTACATTCAGTCCATTTTTTTGTCCCACAAATTAATGATTGAATTTCATTTTGACAATATTTCATTATTTTTACTGTAATAAAATACAATGGCATTTTTAATTTTGCAATAATTATTTTTTATATTGAGACGCTGATTGAAAATATACGAGTTCATTAGCGTGGAAATATAAGATATTTTTTTTAAATATAATATCATTCTACATACATTTACTTTTTATTTAATTGGATATTTGATTACAATGATTAAGAGATGTGCGTTCATCCGGCGATAACATTGTTTGAGTGTGTGCGATTGAATTTTCAATGAAACAACAATTTTACAAAATTTTCACGAGAAAATACTTACATAAAAATCAAGAGCATCAGTAGCTAAATGTACTCCAGGTGCACCAGTATGTATACAGAGACGTCAAACACATAAACTTATATATGTGTGTCAGCCGCTGGGGTATATTCTTTGTTTTTGTATGTATTTGTATGCAGGAAAACACCGGCATAGCTCGCGCAAAGACATTTAAACTCCATTTCACCAATTCCCTCCCGTCCGTCCTCACACAAAATTGCATGCTTGTGAACAATGTTGCGCTTTGTGTAACCCTCAAGCAACTGAGAAACTAGATTCTATCCCAAATAAATCCGGGTAACGCGTCGCTTCGCTAGCGCTATACATGGGTTTCAAAGAGAACAGGCGGCAGCGCCGCGTGTAACACATACATACCACTAGACTAGAACGTTAAGTTTCTTATAGATGCGCTTCTGTGCTAACATTTTTAAATATTAAAGGTACACAAAGGCGTCTGCACACGGAAATCCTATTATCATGTCCTATGTGCAATTTTCTCGTTTATACGATTTCATTCTGTTTTTACCAGCGTTTGCGAGGGCGTGTGGTTACAGTAAAGTGGGTTTTTCTAGGTTTTTCCTGATGGCGTGGTCGCAATTGAAGTTTGCATTCCAGAAGAAAAAACATCAGAGAAACTCTCAAGAAAAGATTGTTTCCGAAACTATATGTATGTATATACAGATGAATCCTCGCAGAAATTATTGTGGCTGTGCTGAAGGGTGGGTGTATTACTCACGAATAATTATTACATGCATTAGAATTGTTAATTGAAATAATATGAAGTGCCTGAGGAGGGTGCGTGCAAAACTCGAGTAAAGTGCCTAATTTTTTGTTTAATTGCAAAACTTTGTCGAGTTCTATGATTACAATTAGTATTTCTTGGAAAACACTTTTTTGTGTGTAAAATATATAAAAACCAGTAAATCTGTTTGTTGGTGCTTAGTATATTGTAATTTCTCATGTTTTTTCACATTCAGTGCCAAATAAACGACATTTCCCATAAATATGACCCCATAAAGCTCGCGCCACTTGTCCATTAAATCGTGCAACATATGAGAGCCTCCCCCTCCCCAAACAAAGTCGTTGGCACAAAACCAATTTCGATAATGATTTCGATAATTCATTATTTTTTTTAAAAAAAAAGCGAGCGCGGTTAGTTTATGTTGCGTATATGCACGCCTTGTTCGATATTATGCACTCTATCAACATCCCCCCAGCAACTTTCCCACAATTTCATTTGCTTTACTCGGTTCGCATGCACGATATTCCACAAACAATGCGGAGCATATGCACAATACTGACAACAAATGGTTGTCTGATCTTGTTTATTTTTCCCGTTTTCCGACTATTATGCCGATTCGCTTCAAATGCATATATAGCTCAAGCTATATGCAAAATAGAAAAGAAAAACTAGAACAATTAGATTAGCGTTTGTTCTACACGAGAATTGCACACACAAAAGCTTTTTTGTCGGTTTATCCGGGTGGTGTGTGCAATTTCTGTATGACATTGTATATTAGGTCGGATCGAAATATATATTTATTACAAAAAACCGTATAAATGGTTTTTTTTATTTTTTTAAATAAGATACAAATAAAAGATTCTCTCAGAGAAGAAAAATCTGCTTGGGCCTACACAAATCTTCTTTCAAGTAAAATAGAAAAAAATAGAAGATGACACAAATATTTAAGTTTTGAAATCACATATTTTTAAAAAAGCGATCCGGCCTATTCTAAATGCATCACAATAATGCAAAGAGCGTCGTCATGAATTGCATTTTTTTTTTTGATTATGTGTGTGTGGCTCTGCAGGTCTTTCATGTGACGTAGCATGACGGTAGGTGTTAAAAAACAAATACAATTGCTATGCATATATGTATATATTGCTATAGCATGTTGTAGAGCGCAAACTTTAAAGCACAAACCACTAGACCGTCGAGTTTGAGAGTGTGACAGTTTTTTTTTTGTTAAAATGGGGTGTGTGAACTGTTAGGGCTGTGTGTTATAGCTGTGGCGTTAACAATGCGTGCCGAATTGGAAATTAAGGTGTGTAGTCTAAACGTTTTGATGGTTTGCTCGTACAAAAGCTCTATATGTTTGAAAGCTTTTGTGTGGTTGACTGGCGTGTTTCTATTGTTTTTAAAGTGAAAATATAGGTTTTTCTGTATGTATGTAGAATTGTCGAATTTTCAATTTAATTTTTTGAAAATAAAAGATATCTTAAATTATAATTTTTTTCTTTAAAAAATACAGTTTTAGTAAAGTAAAACAAAACACTGCCACGATATAATGTTCATTGTGTCCGTGTCAGAAATACATGAAACAAAATGGCCACTGTGTCCAGCGCACACGTACTCATTATTGCTAAGATTAGGAAGCAGCACGCTTTCAGTTGTACCTCTATATATACACAGGCAAGTATGTTATTACCGTGCTGTGTACATGTGCTCTCGAACTCAATGTTCGAGCTCGAGGTGATCAAAAACTGCAGCTGGGCACAATCTCTCGGTAAACTTATAGTATATACTTATATATTTCTTAACATTTACGTTTTGTTTATTGAACACACACACACACATACATAGAAACTATGCATAACACAAACACATACAGAGATATATGCAAAATGGTGCCTGGTAAACCGGTTTTTGAAATGCACACAAGACACGGCCGCACGTCGTTTGTGTTTCAAGTTTTCATTGCTTGCCTACGTAAATTGTCTTGGAATAATAAATGATCGCGCATAAAATTGTACAAAGAACCAACAGTTTATATAGTCCGCAGCATAATATACATATATATACTGTATATTGGGTGAATGTATACATTAATATACTCTGGAACTGTGGCTTGTGTATTGCTGGCTAGCTGCGGCTCGAGGAGACACGATCTAGATCACAGTCTGGTGGCAGGCGCGTGCCCGTGCAAGTCATAGAACCAGCCGCTTTTCGCTTTGTTTATTCGTTAGCTGCTGGTACCATAGTTATAAATGTAGACGTGTGCTAGCTACTTTAAAGTTTATATATCTGTATATATATATATATATATTACACGCAAATAAACAAGAGTCAGTTCCACAGAGCCATTGTCTAAACAATGTTGGTGGCGGGGGAGAGCTTATGCGCGCCTTCTTTATATGTATATAATAAAAAAAGACTTTCTTAATGCACTCTCGCACGGTTTCGTTGTACACACGCATACGAACACACAAAATGCAGCAAAAAAAAATAATTAAATGGAATCGAGTTTATTTGTGCAATCGACCGAACGATCGAGTAATTTTAGAATTGTATGTGTATTTTCCACTCAAGAGTTATCGAGGCTTTATGAATTAGACGAAGGTTTTAGTTTCAAACGAATCTTTGAGAATCGTCGACGGTTATTGGATATATGAATAATTGATTTTTTAAAGTTATCAATTGATTATTTATTTCGTTTATCATTTAATTGATTTAAAAAATTATATACTTGAATAATTGAAGAATTTTATGTGTTTTAATCTTAGAAATTAGTACAATCACTACCGATCGATTGAAGTTTATTTAATATATAACAAAATAAAATCAGTTGAATTTTATAAAAATCAAGAATTGTTTGATTGAATTGAATACTTGAATAATTGAAATTTTGTATGGCGAGTGAGACTTAATCTGAGAAATTAGTCGTAATTTACATTTAATTGATATTTTGCAGTAACAATCAATTGATTGATTTCCAAATATACACATATTTAAAATGAAAATAGACATAAAAATAAAAATATTCAATACTTTTATTACAGTTATTTAAATATCAAACAATTGCTTTTTTATTGTTAATAAATGTCTAGCAGATTTTTTTATAATATAATTATGTATCAATGAAAATAGAAATCACACAATTTTTAATGAAATATTGTTTTTTTTTTTTAAATTATATAACTCATTGATTGGTTTTTGTAGTAGAATTTAATTTGAATACAAAATCAAAATACATTTTTTTATTAATTTCTTTTCATTATAAATAGTGGTTAATTTTAAAAAAATATAGTAAAATCATCTAGTTTATGTTAATTTTGAAAATAGATAATTGTTTTCATTGAATTTCAATAAGAAAATTATTTGTAAAAATATATGAACAAAATTAGAGTATTTTTTTAATCATTTCTATACAATAAATTTAAAAGTAAAAGTCAGGTATGCAGAATCTAATAATTTTTCTGAATTTTCCCAACTTGTCGAAGACATTTATAAAAAAATGTCATAATTTTATCATATAATTCAATAACGCCAATATAAAATTATGCAAAAATGAAATTGAAAACAAAACGCAGCCCATCCAACCCCAACACACAAACAATTAAATGTCTTCTCTTGTGCACATACCGCTCGTAAAGCTGGCCCACACTCCCCCGCATAAATCAGTGTACTCGCACGAACACGCGCATATGCGGGCGCCCAGTTTGCGGGCTCCGTCCAACGTATATATAATACGAAAAAAAAAACGTACCAGAATTATATTTTATTGCCGGAATTCGAGCATCTCTTATTTTCCGGCGCCTTTCTAGACGTTCGCATAAACTGAAAAAAATGCTTGAGATGCGAAAAAAGCTGCGTGCCACGTCTGTTTTTTATGATTAGCACGACCGACGTGTGTGTGTGTATTTGTATAAAAAGAAAAACGTAGTGGGTACGGGTGAACCAACGAGAAATATTCTATGCAAATTTTCCATATTTTTTCTTCTTCTTCTGATTTTCCTTATATTGTCGCAGTGAGGTTATGTCGTGCACGCACATAATCCGTGCCGTGCCGCCAATTTTCTTTTCGGTGTTGGCGTGCGAGCGTGCGAAAATGTAAATTTGGTACTTTCGGGCGTATGGCTCAATTTTGTCGCGCGCACGCACATACGTTTTTTTTTTGTCGATATATACACACAATTTTTTATAAAAAATATGGCCAATATTTCAAATGAAAAGCGCGAGCTAGCGTGAAACGTGCGTTTGTGTGTGTTTTAGAGTTTATATGCGTATTCGCGCTTTTCACGGGTGCTCGCACAGGTAAACAATAACCCAGGCGAGCAGTATTTTGCGCGTATATATATAAATGTACTTTATCGCGTATTACAGCATTAAATTTCAATTATAGTATCGGGCGTGCGCGACCGTATGTTATTATTATAATTGTTTTATGTGTACACAACAAACATATGTACAATACTTTCTAATGCTGCGCACGAGCGTGATTTTGTCATTTGCAATTGTGGTAACCGCGTGCACTTGCGGTATCAATTTTATGTGTTTTTTTTTTGATTAATACTTGAGGGGCAGAAACGAGCTCTTTGATAGTAAACGAGTCGATAAATACGTTTAGAAAGTTGCTGGAAATTTTCGAAATACGCCGCCGAGCCGCTGCTTCAGCCGTCGAGCAGTTTCTTATAACTTATAAGTGCCCTCTAGTGCACCTTTGTCTATACGACTTATTATATAGAGTAATTGTGTACCAATGAAACACACTCACATTTATACAAAGCGATAAAACTTGCTCAATATAAATGGGTTTGAATTGTTTTAATTTGAAATAATACAGCTCGAAGGCAGAGGAAAATCTCATAAATGCAAATAAATAAACTGAATTTTATTGTTTTTTGTTTTCTCCATAGAATACTGTAGCAATTGTTCATAATTAAAAGACTGTATTGAAAACATGAAAAAACTCACGATTGCAAATTAATCATTTTCGTATTATATACACAAAACACAAGAAATTCTTTAGCACAAAGCATGTCCTCCGCTAGCACAAAGAAATATTTTCAAATTAGTTCCAGACACTGATTACACACGAAAATACCCACAAGTAATCCAATGAAAATGTATATACATCTCGATCTCAATACGTCAAAGATCCCATGTCATAAATCATTATAGCATTGCGTCGGGTTAAATATTATTGTATATATTATGCAGAAGAAAAAATAATGTCTTGTAATTAAAATATAATTTGTGTACGACGCAAATTAGGCAGACACTAATCAAGAGTTTGAAATTATTTATGGTATATATACATGATGTTATCTAGGAAAACACTTGATGAGCAATTAGTCACATTCCAAGCGCATATTATATATTTTTTTTTTATCTTGAATCGTGTGTTTGGCTCGCATCTTCTAAGCACAAAAACAACATCTAATTACATTTTATATGTTTGTAATTATATGCATGAAGTATACATTTTCATGTATACATATGTGAGTGTTTTTCATTATTATTTTGTAAGCCTCTCGAGTGTCTAACGTCAAATGCATAAATGTTCGCGGTGTGTCAAATAGAGGCTCGATTATATTGGCCACGCGCAGCACCGTGGTGACGTTTTTTTTTTTTTTTTAATTCTCTATATATGCACTGATGTATGCTTACATTTATATAATAATAAAGCATGAATTTTCTTTGTAATTGAATAAATGACGTGACATGAAGCACGCCATGCGACTTATGTATAATGTATATTGTATGTAGTTAAGCTTGTATAATTGCAATTGCATCCGAGTACACACCCATGGCCTGGAAATCACACACACACACATATATATATATCGCAAAATTAAAAGAGAAAACCGACAAGATGTTTATATTTAATAAGATATAATTTGCGGTGCGGTTGTGCTTGATTTCACGCGGTGCACACTCTTTCTTGTTGGGTTGTGTGAACTTTTACGCATGTATATACTTTGAAGCGCGCAAGCATCAGTAACAGTTAAATGACTCGGAATGTGCTGTAGGGTGTTCACAATACGTTGAGTTACTCGAAAGTAAGGTCGTAACTTAAACACACTTTTAAATATAAAAATCATGATTTTTTATGCAGTGAGTATCATCGGACATCATCCGTTTTTTGCTGCAACCGTATTTATATCAAATTTTTAAAATATATTATTAATTATTTATTTATTTTTTAATATTTCTTGTATGAAGTTTTATTGGCGAGAATATTTGAATGCAACAAAATTCAGTAGGCCGCAGTTGGTTATTTACCATACTTCTAGAGGAAAATCGTACCGGGCGGTTGCAGATGATCAAAAGTACAGTTAGTGACATCGCTAAGCGATTTAAAGAGAATGAAATTAATTATAAACCTCGATTCTAAGTGGTCGGGTAAAAAATCTGAACAAACATGATGAATGGTGGATATGCTATCTTCACCCGATACTAGAATTTCTGCAGCAAAATTGTCGGTAGAGGTTGCTGATGAGGTATGCTAAAAATACATGAGCGTCCAAACGATTCGCCGAACCATCCATGTGAACAAAACATTTATTTCTGAGGTGAATAGGAAAAAGCGCTTGAACTTTGCCATGGAAAATGAAAATCAAAATAATTCATACTGGAATCCCGTATTATTTAGTGACGAGTAAATTCAATATTTTTGGATCCGTGTGGCGAAATGCAAATACTGAGCTAGACCCAAAATATTTGCGTCCAACAATTAAACATGGTGGTGTTTCTGTGATGGATTGGGGCAGCTAAACCAGGTAAATTGGCCTTTATTGATGGAATAATCAACTAATTTTGAAGGACAATCTAAAGTCATCTGCAGATTTACTTGGTTTAAAAAAAACTTTTCAATTTTACCAAGATAACGATCCGAAGCACATGACACACGTTGTTTGTGAATGGTTGCTGTACAATTGCCCTAAAGTTATCAATACACCGCATCAATACCCAGACATCAATACCATTGGACATTTGTGGAATCAACTGAACTTCCCAATCCATCAAATAACTGAAGATCGCAAAAACTAGTGGAATCCATGCCAAAACAATTAAAGGATGTAATTAAGAATAAGTACGAAGTACTGAAACTAGTCCAAACCACATGTTCGACACATTTTTTATTGTAACAAATCGCTTACTGTCCGATGAGTTTTGTTGCATTTAAATAAGCTCGCAATTATTATAATTACCAATTAGACACGCTAAATTTGTTATGTTAAAATAGTTTTTTTTATATAATATCGTTAATAAAACATCATACAACCAATATAACAATAAAACCATTCTAAAATCATGTTAAAAATTATACATAATGACTTTCAAAACATTATGTTTAATTAGAGCGTTTTTGATTAGTCTTCAACAAAAGACATCTACATTTTGCTATGTATATTTTAAGAAAGAACTTACAATTTGACCAAAAAAATGTCCAAAAATATATAATAAACATTTGAAACAAATTCACAAAATCTACAAAATTCGATTTCAATTATTTAATTATACCAAAAATTGGGATACATCGGAATTCCGACAAGATATCGTCATAAGAAATCGCAGTATGATTCGGCTAGCAACATTACGCTGACTTCTATAAATACTTGGAGGTGGGGTTCGAAAATCTCGTCGGACTGGGTCATATCACTTGTAACAACAGAGAGGGCAGCGAATTTTGCAGTCTGACCACAAATCCTTGCTATTCGGTTTATTCGGTTCCAAGAAGGGTGTATCAATCTACACGACTTACCGAATACAGAGATGGGAACTTATTTTGTTCTCGTTCAAGAAATCTTTCAATATGTATTTTTACAGAAAATCATCGGATACCATACCATTATTTGGCCGGACTCCAATAAAATTGTGAGAGGGAACAATGACACACATTCTTCAAACTTTTCTATAAACCGTTGAAGCCAGTTGGCATTTTAAAGGATTATCAAAAATCAATAAAATTCCTATTAGGTGTCCAGCTGGTACCTATTACATTTTCCTTTCAAATGACTACCAAAAACACAATGTATCGGGCCATTTGAGCGGCTTGTGAATAAAAACAATTTTAAACATGCTGTTAAACTCGCCAATATCATTTTAATGTTAACCAGCCGTTTTGTTTCATTTCTGTTAGTAAAGAAGATCGCTCGTTAGTCGATTCGAGCTTGGACTCAAAAAATTAAAATTTATTGGTAAATTTTGCTCTATCTTGAATTATTGTCATTTCATCTCAATATTCATTTAGATTTTTAGATGCTAGTCATTTCTTTCTTCACCAAGAAATAATACCAATCCATATCAATAAATCAGAACTTTTATTTTTAAAAAATGCACATATTTAATGCCCAATGTTTAATTTAATGGTAATCAGCGAAGTTTTACAAAAAAAATATTAATTGCAAACTATACATATATATTTCTCGTTTCTTTTCCACTTTGTAGCCCATTTGCTTTCTTTATAGTTTTGCTTATATTATATACTATCGCGACTAAAACGCATCATAAAACATATATTACACTAACGAAAAGCTATATAAGATACTGATCTTTAGGGTTATGCGCGCGACTGAATGAAGCATAAAACTATGTACATATACAGCATAATATACATTTCGGTTGCGGTAAAGCATATTATAAGCGCGCTGTGGTGTACACTTAAAATGGATATATGGCCAAATAATTAAATTAGGGCAAGTGAGATAAGCGGAGTAGGTGGCTGTGTGTGTGTGGCTGCGGGAACTGGAGGCGACACGTGGGCGTACGGTCAAGTGGAAGCAAGTCACCCCAAGTGGCCTCCGTCTACCTGACGTAGAGTAAATATACACTAATACACATATACATATAAAATGTCTAGCATAATAGCTCTTTATGTATAAGTATATAAAATATATAATACATATACACATACACACATTTTGGAGTTAAGCTCTGGGAATTGGGAGCACACACGAAATGCAGCAATAAACATTACTAATCTTAAATGCACTTTTGGAAACTGAGGTTATCTAGTCTATATATATATACTATACTCGCATTAATTTTTCTTGCACAAGATTTGGCAGTTCGGGCAAACAACCTAACTCGAAAACATTATAAAAAAAAATAATCAATACGGAAATTCTTTGAATGCACGCTTGTATTTGTCCCGGACATTAGCTCTGTTTCCGGGAAACTTTTACGGATCATCCACATATAATATGTATATATTTGAGTGGTTTTCCTATAATAGAAAAGCGAGCGCGTGTGAGTGTGTGTGTGTGTGTGTGTACAGTTATATATAATATACACATTTCATTTTCAAAAACGAAATTAAACCCAAACATTTAATGGGATTTTCTTCGTAGAAAGCGACAATTCGAGTGTTTGTCACACATCAACCGAAATAAAATGCATTTAATGGGCGGCATGGTGCGGTGTTGTACCGTTATACATTTATGTCTTAATGTTGACAAAACATATGTATTTATGCTATGAAAACTAAAGAATATTTCATTACATATATATATATGTATATATAGATGTCAACGCCTCGCTGAAATAACGAAAAAAGGGTCACGCTTATACGGAAATGCATATCGATGCGCGCGTCTTGCATTTCATTCAAGATATTTAATTTGCCTGTATAACAAGATTCCTGAGTGTTTGATTAAAAATTCCTTGGAGATGGAATTCGAGTTTGAATTCTATTTTATTTTTTTTTGGTTTTGTTATAATAAAATTAATAATTATAAACTAGTCTAGATAGTACAAAATCCATAATATATTTAAAGTTTTTCTTTGTTGATTTTCACCAGAAAAGGCCATCAGCTGCCTTCGATGTTATACAATATACACCTGATCGATTTCTATATAACCCAGCAAACGACCGGCACGCGACTCGACATCCGCTCATATTTCACTATATCATTTTTCTCCGCTCTCGATGTGTGCTTCCGATTTTTCTGTGCAAAATGGAAAAATCCGTGCCCGGCTACACCGAAATAGATTCAAATGACAATAAATCACTTGATCCCGTCGCCCGAAATATATATATATATATGCAAACAACTGAAACTGAATTAATACACTTTAAAATAAATAACCGAATCGAAAGGGTGTGCATTGTTTTTGTGTGTGTGTGTGTGTTATATATTCAAACAAACAAAACATTAAAACAAAAAGCATGAAAACGCAGCGAACCAGGAAAAAAAACAAATTTCATCTACGGGCCCGCTGTATATGGCGATAGTTTTTCCATGTACGCGATATTTATGCGCGTGCGATCGAGTGTTAACAAAATATTATTCTTTGCGGCGTGCCACATGGCTTTGCGCATGCGCCGCTAGGTTAATTGGGTCGAATATGGCTGCCAAACCGGATTAAAAAACGCTTTCTCTCGTTTATTTCTGGATATTGGATAAAAAGGAATTATAGTCGGAGCTAGAGAGCGTGTGTTTTGTGCGCGCACTTCGCATGCGAGACGATAAATAACGAAAAGCTTTATCTGAAGCGCACTCGGTCGCATATTCATTTTATATAGATATATACATTCTTCGGAAGAGCGCCTAGGCAAAATGTATGTGTCTATAAGCGGATAGATTGTTCTGCGTATGTGTTGTAATCTCATACAGCCTGCACAACGCACGGCCGCTTGGAAAATACAACAACAAAATTGTCTGCATGAAAAATGGGCTGGGGCATCAGTAATAGCCATTTGTATTAATATGCCACAACATCTTATTTAATGACCTGTAATTTGTTTCACGGACGGGAGCGGTTGCCAATGGTGGTGGCAGCGTGTGGCGGCGGCTTGGGACAGCCTCAAAAAGAAAATATAAAATCCGTAAATCTCCGTAGTCGTCGAGCGTGCCGTGAAAAACCGTTTTATTAGGTTCTTCATGTAAACATAGACAAACGCACGCACGCTATTCAGTTAAGTGTATATTATATAAGTGTGTCAGTTGGATTACGTAGATTCTTAAGTTTTCCAGTATGGCCAATATATATATATATATACAGTATATATTTATATAGGAGAGGTGCGCGAACAGTGTGCTCGGCTTCGCGGAATGTGTCGATTATGTTAATTGAGCGTGTGCACAGAATATTACGATAAACACAACCACAAAAACCATTTCATTTCCATAGCGATACGCGTTTCAATTAACTGCGCACTCTTGCAAACACAGCCTTAAATACAAATCTATATATTATAGTTAATCTTTATATATAGTACATATACACACGCTTGGGCAACGATTTTGAATGTTTGCATGTTTGTCGAATTACTTATATTTCGTATTACGTAAACAGAAGCATTCAACGAGCGCATACCTGTGTGCACGTGTGTGTATTTTTTGTATATATATATATATATATAGAATTCGAGCATAAACAAACATTAATAGTCAAAGAACGATGGCGGGCGGAGAGCGGGTGGAACACAGCTAAGTGGCGCACATACACGCTAATTGGAAGAACGTGTTTCGGCAGCGAATGGCCAGCATGTCCGGAAAATCTATATAAAATATATATATATAGATTTATACAGACAAAAAGTACAATCTGTGCATATTTCTTTATGGTTCGATCAGATCACGTACAATTTGTGCTACCAATCTTTAAAGCTTTGGACATACCGTGCTTTAATCATAATCAACCCACAAATGGCCCCTCGTTTTACGTTACTGCCGTGTAATTGATATACGATTTATATCTAAAGCATTTTCACAATGCTCAAGTCATCAACGTTACGCCGAAAATACGATTTTTTTTCTCTCTTTCCATTTCAATTAGTGCTCATTAAAAAAGATTTCTTTTTTTCTAAATATCTGGAAACTAGATAGAATTTATAAATTTTAAATTCGCATTTTTACCGGCAATTCGAGATATATATTTATTCGAGTATATATATATACAATGTGAGTTTTTTCGAGTTTGTTTTTTTGTTGTTGTATGCATGTATTGTTAGTTGAATCATGAATGACACCGGTGCGCGTCTTTTGAAATAGCGATTTACTTCCGAATGCTTTTAGTCGAAAGCTTGCAAATGCATTCGGTATATAAACGAGCATACATAATATATTCTTTACGTATGAATCGGTTGCATAGAATGGCTCATTTCTTGTGAGATTACATTGTATAGTAAATTATTTCCTTGTTGATTCTAACTGGTACCAAAGTTATAGTGATTATATGTATGAAAACATGAGAGTTGTCAGAATACTTAAAAATATACACATTAAAAAAATGTAACGAAGCATAAACAGTTTTTTTTTTTTTGTATATTTATAGCTTTGAGAAATGGAAAAGTTTCTCGTTTAAAAGCTACTTATTTAATACAGTTATTTTACATAACAATCAATAATTACTTTATAAAGAAAAGTTCATTGGAATTACTTTCAAATAGTTCTAAAAAAAAAATTATGTATTTATCAATAATATTCTCTTTGTAAATATTTTCTATTGGAGTATTGTTCAGTTTATTACAATTACACATTTATGAACGATATCATACAAAATAAACAAATTATGTTATGTATTATCCAAATGCGTCATCAATGTAATTGCTCGACTTTTCGACAAACGCGGCCACATATAGTCATTATTTGTACTATTCCATGGAAAATCGAAAATTCTGTTTAAGCGTATATATATTATACATGTGTGTGCCAATTTCACGTGATTGCGGTATGTCCTCGCGGTATATGTGGATGCTAAAAACCGTGTATAACTCGATAATGTTTTGTCAGTTGATTTGGTTTTTAAATATTCATAATTTTGAAATTGTGCCATACAGATTTTCAGTTTTGTTTCAATTTAATAATGTCACATTTCTGTGCACGTCGTGTCTCTATGGACGATGTTCAAAAGTTTCATCTTGAATAAACAAAAATCAAATCATTGAAAAATGCACTCGTATTTAATTAGAAAAACTGGAGCATATGAATATATGCTTATATGAGATTAGTTGTGGCAACAATAATTAAAGTTCTACTGGGTTATTCATAACATCGCATAATAATTAGCGTGGAAAATACGCCAAACAAACCAGTTATATTCCCAGCGGACGTGACCAAATCAATAAACAATTCAATTATATATATATTTTCGGCAATATATAATCTAATTCCGAATCGAGCGCGCGCGCATAAGCTAGTAAATATTAATTATATAAATACAAATATATATGTATATATATGTTTGTATGCGAAGTATGGTTAAACCGAACAAAAGTCTTCAAAACAAACTTAATCTGAAAGTATGTATATTTTGCATTAGATTATTATTGTATGGGTTTTGGTTCTATATCAAAGGAATTCAGTTGTTTATGTACATAAAGAAATACATTTTTTTTAAAACTAATTTTAATTTGACAAGATTTTTTTCCATTTTTTATTTGGTTGCGAAATTAGAATTATTACGGTATATACGAGTAAAGCCTTAGAAATAGGCGTTCATCTGCGTGCATGGCAGAAAAAATATAAGTCAAAGACGAAGCCTTCTCGATTCTATAGAAACTTTAAACGTGTTTTTATCGAAACGTCTTTATTTTAAAGTTTCAAAGATATCCAAAATAATGCACCTTTTAAACAGTTGTTGGATTATGTGTTTATTTATCCCTTCATTTTTTAATTATTTTAAGATTGTTTTAAATTTTACAAAGTTTGCCGTATTTTTACTGAACTTTACCGAAGAAATGGAACTTTTTGTTACACATTTTTCATCGGTACTTCCGACAAAATCGTTTTTTTCAATGATAATTTTCTTTTGTAAATTAATACCAAAAATGTCGAAAAGAATCATCCATAAAAATACAATTTTAAATACTTATGTATATTTAGATATTTTGTGTCAGAAATAGTAGGACGTAAAGAGATATATTTTGACATTATTTTACAATAAAAAATTTAAATAAAAAGTATACTTTTTCGTTTTTTTTTGCAAACAAATAAAAAGAATAGATTGATCATATTTTTTTAATACTTTAAAAATTTAATAGGGAAACAAAATAAAATTAAAAAATATTTGTATGTAATAAGAGATAAAAAATCAGACAGATTATCGCATTTTATTCATACACATTTTTGGTCATTTTTTTTATATTTCCCGCCTTTTAAACATAATTTCTTTATCTCTTAAAAAAAATAATTAAAACATACATTGTTTTTATAAATATCGCATTTTATTTTTTTTTATTTGAAAATTTAAAAAAAAACAAAAATAATTTTAAATTTTTTTTTTTCTAAAGGCAAACAAAAAGAGACGATGTTATTTATATTCGCAATGGTTAGAAAAAGACAAAAATCGTGTCTTTCTAATAACTGTAAAATTTAATGGATACATGTTTAACATTTAAAAACACATAACAAACAAAAATATTTTTATTTTAAGTTATTTTTGTTTACAAATAATAAAAATAATTACTTTATGAATGCCATTTTCCATATTTATTAATATTAGTAATATTTAACACAAATCGCATGTCACAAATGTTAAAACAGAATGTATTTTTCAAATTAAAATTTAACTCAAAAAAAAAATGTATGTGTGCGTGTGACTTTTCTTTTTTATTGTCTGTGTATAAGAATACTGCCATAAAGAATGTATCATTTTAGATATTTGATGGCAGAAAAACTAATACATATATATTATCGAATGCAACGTTGTGCTGGGAGTGTTGTTTGTCCCTCTCTCACTTATTTGAATATGATCTCTGCTTCTTATAATATAAATCGACCATAAGTAAACGAAAAATAAATTAGAATACGTATTGTTTTGTTTAGAATTTTAAAGAAATGCCATGAATTTTTTTCTGATTATTTATTGTAATTATATTTTTTTTTATTTATCCCTTAAAAATTATTTTAAAAAAAAAGTCGTTGCTTATACAAACGAAAAAATTACGTTTATTATCACATTTTATTCATTAATTTTTTTAATAATTAATTAGATAAAAAAATGTCGAAAAATAAAAAAAAAATTGTTCAAATTGAATTAAAATGTTTAAAAATACTAAAAATATTTAAATTATTTAATTTACACTTAAATTAAATTAAAGTAATTTGAATAAAATTATGCAAATATTTTAGTTTACTTTCATATAAAACAAATAAACAAAATACCTATATGCTTTTATACATTTTAATAAACATTCAAACATGTATAAAAATAATATGAGCTTTAGATGAGTTTTATATGAGCTTTCCGAATACCATTGATGTTGGGTATAATTTGGTAGCACGTAGAAAACAGGAATATCAGAAGAAGCGGACATCGATAATTCGCATGTGCCAAATTTGGAAATGCGGAAAACATACACGAAGACACACACACACACACACATTCTTAATCACCGAAACTTTTGGGATGTCGATAAAACTTTGCTACTGACCTGTGATCAGACTTTCGCACTTGCACACACACATACACACACACACAGACACAAATATTATATATACAAGGGAAAAAAACTTATGAGCACACGTAGAGCCCGTAGCGTCTTGCTCTAATGTCTGTCTTATACCTATACACACATATAATCGAATTGTGTGCCGCATTCTGTGTGTTATTATAATATATTTATGCTGCGCCATAATTGTGAGCATACATAACACACACACATACACACATACACAATTTGTATAGTGTGACACACTTTTCCCGCACTTGGAATAATATGTGACCTCACACACATAACCTAACATAAATTTCCCGAATTTACACATGAATATGAGTGTGCTACTTTTGCGTATAATGTGTTTGTGTGTGTTTTATGTATGTATGGTATATATGTGTCGCGTACTCGGTCGTGTGTACATATTTATGAATGTACTTATTTGTTTATGCACGTTGCACGCTGCTGTACACACATACGCGCACACGCGAACGTAAAGCGCATCTGGCAATTTGGTGCACATTCAAAATGTCGCGCGTGCGGTGTTACCACTGCGAACAACACTGCCAACCACTTCGTTTTCTGTAATTTATACAAACACATAGGCACTATAGGCCGGTACGCACACACACACACACACACACATACATCATTTGTGGTTAGTCGCGATTAACATCTCGATCACCTTGATTTCGAATTCCAATGCAATGCTTTTAGTCTACATAGTTAAATACACACACATATATATATATATATATATAAATGTATTAAAAGCTCGCGCATGAAAGCACACATATTAGCACTTATACACACACACAAACCGAAGCGATTCACTTGCATAATAATAATTCCTTTTCGCTGTCACATTCACTTACTCGGAAACATACTATTTCCACGAATAAGAATGTATTTCAAACGAACTATATAAATAATTGTTGTTATTCCTAACAACGCATGAAAATTAATATACTTGGGCATAAAATATATATA